>VZRZ01003578.1:276579-297812 GCA_013398175.1 Climacteris rufus | reverse complement strand
TTTTTTTACATGAGAAAAAAAAAAAAAAAAAAAAAAAAAAGAGACTGTTTGCCGGCTTTCTATGAGCTTTAAAAATATTTAAAAGTTCATTCTGAATTTCAGAGGGTCTTATAGCTGCAAAGAATTACAGTTATTATTTACCTGCCTCTCTTCATTTGCTACCCATTCTTCCCTCTCTTTGCCCTGACTTTCTCCACCTGCACAGCACACTTAGGCCTGGGCTGACCCTTTGAGAAAATCCAGAGTTCACAGACAAATTTTTACATGCCTGGACTGTGTGATACCAACAAGCTCTGGATTGAAGGGCCTTCCTTCAAAACACTTGCCATGCTAAATCTTTCACATGAAAACTGGGAGCTCTTGCCTTGGACACCTGCGCTGATGTCAAATGATACAATTCCAAGTGAAGCTGATTGTTACCATAATGTACCTTCCATACATATATTCAGAAACTAAAAACACCACGTAGTCCAGATGGCATTCTCAGGTACCCAGGACAGCACCATGCAGAACACACAGAACCTTTCACATCACTCATAAAAGACACATAACTATCTGAAAGAATCATCCCCTACTTTCTCATTCTCAAATTCAGGAATTTGCATAATTCTATATCCTTAAAATATATACCCCATCCCAGCTCCAGGGCATGACCTAAAGCTAAGTGAAGTTAATAGGAAAACTGACTCATGCTCAATTTGAAGTTCATCAGAACAAGCTTTGCAGTAAAATACCAGAGGGCTCTGTGTTTGAAATGTGCAATTAGTGCAGCAAAACACATGGCTGAAATCTTTACCACAGTGAAGTAAGGAAAGTCAAAGATCACTTAAAAAGGATGCCCAGGGAAGGGTACATAGCAAAGAAAACAGTCACTCAGTCGTCAAACCTATTTGTGTGCCCAGCTTGCATCTGGTTATTTAATGTTCAATGAATTAAAAGTGAGACAGCCTTTGAGTGTCTGGTCAAGAAGACTAGCAGATCAGCAAAATTATCAAAGGCATTGAGAAATATAAAAACTATGTTGTTATTAGAGAACACTGCTGCTATAAAGAAGATCAGACCCAGGCATAAGTACACGGCAGCAGACTACAGCATGGCTTCACTGCCTCTTTGGCTTATGTTGAGTCTCAAGAAAACCAGTCTTGTATCTGTCATTTAGAAAATTTAGAGCCTATCTTGTCAGTTTTCATGTTTAACCCTTGTAATAAGAGAGTCCTGAACCTTGTGAAGTCCCTGCTCCTCATCCTTGACACAATCAAGAAAGGAGATAAATAATAATTTTGTTTATGAAGGCTGAAGACAGATGTACCTAAGACTTATGATGTCTGGATACTGGTAAGAAGAAGTGCAAAACCAAAATAAAAAAAGCTGATTGTTGAACAGAGAGAAAATATGTATGAAGCTCAGTACATTGCAGTACCAGACAAAGAGAAGTTACACCAGTCTTAAAGACAGTGAAATATCACGGAAGACAAAGAACAGAAAACAATATATCATGCATTGCATCAGTGTTTCACTATGCTGCATAGACAGATAATAAGATCAAATCTTAGACTCCTCCTATGGCATTCACTTTTGAAACAACCTTATTGCCCCTACAGATATGCTTTCCAGTTGCATGTACCAGCTTTACTGCATATTCCTCTTTTACATTTCTAACAGACCCTATATTTACAGGAGTGATGCCTAAAGTGATGTTTTTTTCTCCAGCTAGAGCAGTACAACTGAGAACTGAAAGCAGCACGTACTGTCAGTTTCAGTCCTCTGCTGTGAGGCTGTACCTGAGAGGATTACAGTGGTGTAGCTAGAGAGATTAGTTTAGTTATCCTACCTGTTTTCTTTATATGAACAAGGTGGTACCTAGTCTCCTTGGTCAGACACACAGAGAACAATAGCTTTGGTGTTTAAGCCTCGAGATTTATACAGTATCAGATAATACAGGGGTGTACAAACACAGTTGTGTTATCGGTATGCTAATCATAATAAGAAATTTCATTAGTTTCATTTGTTTAAAATGAGCCATTTACCCCTAAGCATAATAATAACAATGGAAGTTACAAATTTTATTTTTGTTATCAGGTTTATTTTTTGCTGGAATCTTCATATACAAAACACAGCTTAAAGTAAATCCTTATTTGCAGATGGATTATTGCTCTTTGACATACAGACATTGAAACAATATATTTTTGCAAAGACAGCAGACTTGACACTCTGCATGTAGAATCAATTTGATATTACCAGTATACATTACCTTACTGTAAGCTTTATTTTCTTCCTTTTTTTTTCACTTCAGGCAATTATAGTGTAAGCTTTGCAAGTAATCCTTCACAAATCACTGCCCATGTAGGCCCCTACATTGAAAAGTGATGTGGTTGGAATAACGATATTCCTATAAAGAAATAACAGGTTGGAAAAAATTTGGAATATACATGGCATAAGGGAAGGGATACCTAAACTTCTGATAAAATTCAAAGCAGCTTAAATAGAAAATTCAACAATCTCTTCAATCTAATTAATATTTATATCCTTACAATGTTTGCTCACTTATATTAATAACATAATTTGTTACTTCAGAAGACACTGAAGTAACTTAGTTTGGCTCTTGTAGCTGAGCATGACACAGAATGAGAAAAGATACTTTAGTTGCAATTTGTCCATGATATATGACAAAAATACTTACCCTCTTAAAACAAAAACCTAAGGGTATTAACAAAAGATAGTAAGTTTGAATAGGAAAGGTCTAACTACCGATATGATTACCATAGTTATTTGTACTGTGTTCTACCCTACTATACAATTAAAATTGACTATTTAAAAAATTCAATAAAGATACCTGAATATTTTCCTTGTTTAAATGACAGAGGCACTTTGTGGACTGAGAGAGGAATCAGCTCTTCACCAATGAGGAGAATAAACTGTGCTTCATCTTTTTCATAATATTTCAGTTTTCCCCTTTATGTCAAAAGTTTCTGACTGTTAAATAATACTCAAACACAAATTGCAATAATCCTGTCTATTCCTCATCTCTTCTCTGGCCATACAGTTTCAAACCCTACTTCTCAGCTATGTTGTTGTTTCTGTGATTTGGCACTGAACTAGTTCGTGGAGCTGAATCAGCAGAAAATCACTTTCTTTTTAAAGGCTGGGGAAGAGATAGGCAGAGCTGTGACCTTGGCTGACTGTACACTGCTGTAAAACAACACTCTGAGAAATGGGTCAAATACATGCTCACACCAAAGCTCTTAAGTACATTTGTGAGTCTTTAGTAATGCATTGTGCATGTGGGCTTACAGCCTGCTGCTTCAATAAAAGTTATAAAGGGAAATGGGAGGAGCATTTCTAGAAATTCAAAAGTTTTTATTCTTGGAGATATTCAAAATCTGTCTGGACACAGTCATGGGCAACCGGGTCCAGGTGGTGCCACTTGAGGAGGGGCATATCACCTCCAGAGATCCCTTCCAACATTCTGATTCTGATTCTGACTCTGATATTGATCTGTTGTTTTGTTGTTTATTTTTTTTCAAATGTGGTGCTCATAGCACCTTGTTTCATTCCAGCTGTACATCTGAGCTCTATAGGCATTCTATTGGGATGTCTCATGAATCAGTACACACTCTTTAACTAGTATCATTGGAAACCTAGGGAAACAGTGCCTAAAGATTGAGTCATGTGTCTTGAATCATCTTCCTAAAAGCAAAAGAATTTAGACAATTACTGTGTAAGCCTGAACAACTCATAACCAACCTCAGCTTTTAAGAGAAAATTAATTTACTCTTTCCCCTTTTACCAGGAATATATTTATTACCACTGCAAAAAAATTTGCCCATATCAGCTTTGCCATGAATAAAGATCAAGACTGGGCTTGTCAGGAAGAAGCTGGGAAATTGTCACAAGCAAGGCTAGGTATTAAGTCCAGAGTGGTCCTTCTGGATCACCTTTTCTTGTAAACATAGGAACCCTGAAGCACAGGGTTAATACATTCTACTTCTTAAAAATCCAAACTGTACACTGACAATAAGGTAAAAGCCACCAATATAACTAAAGTGGTTCATTCTTGCCACAGATATATAATAAATATTTCATCTAACCTTCGTGCTAGAGAACTGACTTTCTTTGGTTATACAGTTCTTTCTTAAGGTACCTCTGTAGAGGGTAAAGCAATGAAACTAATGAAGAATTCACAATTATAGGATTTCAGAAGTTTTATGAAGGAATAGCATCTGGTTCTCTTAATCCAAAAATATTACTTTCTCTCTTGAACAATATGGCTAAAACTGAACATGAGTGGGTCAAAAACCAGATCTGTATTTCCCAGAGTGTTCAAAACATGACTTTTTTTGAATAGGAAACTGAAAAGTCTTCTCAAAACGGCTTCTCTTGGAACAAAAAAAAAAAATCCCTAGAAAACTGAACAAACAAAAAGCAAAAAGCATTACTGGAGTCATAGTTATCCTCATATTAGATATTTTGCAGGATGATAGCTTGATCAACCACAACCATATCTTCTTTCTCTGGCACTACTACCTTTTTACTCCCAGTGGCATCAAAAGTACTGGAAACTCCTGAATCTTCATATTCCCTTACCTACAAGGACTTTCAATTGCACTCTTCCCTTCTACTGTTTTATCTTCTCCATCCTGTCAGCTGTTAATTGCTTTTTTGTTCACTTTCACTGGCGTACCCACCTGTCCTGCATGACTTACAGAGATTTCCTATCTTCTTTCATACGCAACTCATCATCCACACCCTATTTGTCTTTCTCAGTCAAATATTATCTCACTCCAAATATTTGTCTTTCACTCTATCAAGACCAAATAGACTTTCTGTTATCCTGGCCAAGCCCAGACAACAACAGTAACCATACACCACTATTCTCATTCACAGGCTGGGTTGAGCCCTGTTGGTCTCCACCCCTGCTACATGTCACCATCCAGGTTGCCTCTCTTGTCCATACCTTGTCTGCTCCTGTCAGGTTTTATCACATCATTGTAGCCATCACTTTTTCCTTCCCAAAACACCAACCAACCAGAGCACACACAGCTTCAGGACTGATTTTGTCAGTCTCCCAAAGGATTGGGTGTGCAGCACTCTCTACCTACTTGGAGAAAGTTGGGCTCCTGAGCAGTTCTGATTACACTGTCCGTGTGTTGATCTTCATACTAAAATGCAAATGAGTGCAACCATGTTGATAGATATCCATCATTCAAGGATCACATAGTCTCTATTTCTTGAACCAGGACCAGGAACGGGAGAATTTCAGAAGATTCTTCTATGCATCCTGTTTATTTATTCACCCATTTTGCAAAAGGTACTGTTTCTCTTCTGCATTTTCCCGACCAGGAAAATGGTAATTTTCTCCTTGGTAATTGAATACAGAGGCTGTCAGCCAGGAACAAGCAGACCAATGTTTCAGGAGCCACTGGAATATACCTAATGTAGCTACATATGAATCTACACAGACCAGGGCCTCAAAACCAGAGGACAGGAAATGCTAAGGAGTTGCTAGTTTCCCTGACTCAAGATTTCTCAACAGGCAGCTTGGAAGCCCTGTCTTTGTGAAGGTGAGCAGTGTGAGGCTCCGACTTTTATCCAAGTAGAATTAATAGCAATCACAATACTGAAAAAGGTAAAGAAATTAACACCCTCACCTCGTTGAGAAATTGGAATTTCTTCAGGGTATATCCAGAGGTTACGTTCATGTTCCAGCTTGTTCTCTTGCTGTCACATTAACAGTTTTTGCTACTCTCTATTATTCAAGAATGAAATTGTTCCACAAGGGACTTCTGCTTCATGGTCTCCAAGTCAGGCAGTACTACAAGCCTGACTTACATTCAGATTTCAGACAGACTGTTAAACTATAGAGAATGGATATTATAACCTTATAGGTCATGGCAACTTCTTGCTGATGTTGTTGTTATTTTAAAAGTCATTTTCATACTATCCTTGAAAGTTGAAAACAGATAATATTAAGAAAGAAGGCTTTTTTGCTGGAAGTTTTAGGGTTCTGAAAATCATGATTTAAGCCTCGACTTTTCTTGTTATGTTGTCACTTTGTTCTCAGAGCAGAGTGGTGACTTGCCAACTTTGCTTCTCAGAGAATATTGAAGTAAAACAGCTGAACACCAGAAAGAGCTCATGATGAGCTTGTCATTTAAGTTTAACAGCAGGGGCCCCACACTTGGTAACCATTACCACTGCCTAATCTACTGCATATTTTCTTAGTCAGTAGAGATTAGAGCCATGGTACTTCAGACATCTATTGGGAATAGAGCTAAAATGGAATAATGAAAATTATGTGCAAAAATAAGAATGTATAATATACACATGTTAATGTTACTTTGCTGAATGTAGGCTTTGTAAAAATGCTGCTTGTTGCTATGTTGGAGTCCTACCTTTGGGAATTGACTGTAGACTCCAACAACAAAACATAGAGTCTTTGGGCTTTTGAGGCTTCTATAAATTTAGAAACTCATTGAGAACACTTGTCCACACAGGGCGAAGTTTTCTGAGTTACGTGCTTGGAATTAGGCTGTGTGATTGCCAACAATGTTAATGGGAGTTATTCTCACCTCTGAAAATATCAGCCTAACTCTGTAATAAAGTAATTTCCTCCACTATTGGTTTAAGCACTTTGTGCCAAATTTCTGACCTCAGTTACTTATTTGAAATCCAAGGTTGTTTTTTGGATTGTGTTGTAATGAATCAGTGCCTGCAGGCAAGAGAAACAATTGCTCAATAAAATGGAGAGACAAGCAGTACATCTAGGATTAATATCATCTGCTTCCAAAGCATATTTTTGTACCACTATACTCCATGAGTAAGCCACCAGTAGGGGACATTAAATGCATTATAAATAGAAAGCCTGGGAATAACTTCATAGATTAAGAAAAGTATCAGCTGAGAGAACTTCCAGATGAATGAATCCAGTGGTTAACCAAGGTTAGTTTCTGGCCCTTCTTGGGTCACGCAGAGCTGTCCAGTGCAATGTATAGAAGGAAGCTAAAATGACAAATGCCAGCTTTGTATTCCAAAAAGTCCAGTATCTCTTGATCTCATTGTGGCTTACCACTGCATTGCAGTGAACTAAGAACTGACCCACCACAGCCATCCAAATGGGATGTGGGAGGCTGTTTTGCTGGTTTAGAAAATGTTCACTAAGATGGAATAGCTCTGATAGACCGGGAAGAAAAGGTTTTGAGATCTAAGTAGGAATAGGGAGATGCTTTATAGGCAATAGCCATACATCAATATTTATCATGAATCCAAGTTGGGGTGACAACTTGAAATAGAACTACTCACAATGTATAGTGCAAAGAAAAAAGAAAATCATGGTATTAAAGGTGAAGAAATTTGTTTCTGGTAGTTTCAGCATCAAACAATTTAATTATAACAAGTAGAAGTGAAGCTGGAAGACATGTTTTCTTCTATTAAACTTTCAGTCTGGTTTAACCATGTCTTACAGAGCCATGTGATACTGTTCTGCTCTTTCTTGATTTTCAAAGCTGTGTAAGCAGTTGGTATAAGAAGAACTCACCTTTCCAATATGGACAAGGCAACTCTCTAAACTACCCAGGCCTTGTAAAAGTGCGTTACTTGAATAATTGTTCACAGAAAACTAAACTGGAAACTGCTGTTTCATATTAAATTTATCTAAAAAGAAAATAATTTGATTTAATTTAACATAATAAAGTGTTGTTAAGAGATTACAAATCATCATACCCTAATGATAGATGTCGTTTTTTTCTTTTTATGCTTTTTTTTTTCTGTGAAACATCTGCATATTTCAATAGAATAACCATGTTATTTGAAAATAGTATGACTAGATCTATTTTAAATGCTATAAGCACTTCGAGTTTACAAAGTGCTGACCATCTTGTCTTTGGTCTAGTAAAGCAGAATACGGTATATTTAACTTTAGACACAAGAACAATCCAGCATATATACTGTATCTGCACAGTTTGCAATTCACTGTGGTCTCCAAATGACCCTTTCCCATTGGTGGAAACTCACTCAGTGGACCACCACACATCCTGGTCTTCTGATTATTTTACACCAAAAACCCTGTTGGATTCACAGATGTTCTCTTATTCCCTGTATATCAGTATTTCTTTACAAAGAAAAAAGGGACTACACCTGCATCCCATCACAGTGTAGTCAGAAGTACATTGACTAAGGCAAATATTTGAGGAGAGTGGTTTACACCTTGCCAAGAATTCACATCACACCATAACACATCTACAATGTCAAGAAATTTTACAACCTTCTTCAGCTTGGCTTTGAGGTAAACTACACTAGCATAAGTGTCCTTTTTTACTAGAAGCAGTAAAGGATACTGTTGCCACTGCAGTTTGCTGACAAAGGTTACCCAGGTGTTCTTGCAAAGGCCAGAAAAAAAATAAAATTGAAAAACACACTGTTCTTGTCATAAAACCACAACCAAAACTCCCAGGTAAGAGCAACACAGCTATGGAAGGGAAGAGACAGACTTTTAGCCAATGCAACATACAATACAGCCACTAGGTTCATTGCAGTACTGGATTATCACTATTTTTAAAGTGCTGCTTCACTGACATTAATCTTTTTCAGTAGAGACAAAATCGAAAAAAGTTCATTATTCCCAGAAAAGTGATTTTTGGTCTTTCAGTGTGTGCATCCTTTACATCTCTCTTCTCTAACCTAGAAGACCAGATCAAGAAAAACAGTGTGACTCAGACAAGGAGGCAGAGATTCTACACCAAAGACAATAAGTGATTAAAGGTGTTTTGTGGATAATAGATCAAGCAGGAGAGATTTTGCTCTGGTGTTTACAGTCACTGCGAATGGTGAGAAGGTCCTGTATTTATTATCCTGTTCAGCAAAATGTCAGTTTGAGAAAATTAGGGAATTGGCAAGACTTAGAGTTAGTAGCAAGTTAGCAATACTAAATTTATCTGCTGGGAAATTTCTCTTCTGTCAGTTTCCCAACTTAAACCTGTGAAAATGGAAGTTGACTAGACTGAGTGAAGAACCACCAGCATTTCCAAAGGGGGATGTTGCCTTATATCTGCTGATGAAAGACTAGATCTTTGGTCTTCAGTCTTTTTACAATATGTTATTTATGGTTTTCTCTCATGTCAGTCCTTTTATCTCATCAGGTTTCACATGAATTATTCACTGAAGCTCTGGCTATATGATTTGATTGCTCTTCTAGAATGTATGTTAAATTTAGTTATGCTGCACTTTTCTTAGAGAAGCCTTATTACTGAAACTCACAGTTTAACAGGATACAATCCCCTCCTCCCACCTTCCAACTGTGTTTTTTGTTGTGGGTTATTATTTTTTTTAAAACAGAATGTCAACAACATAGTGCTAGACAGATCCTCCATTTATACTCTGAGGCTGTATTTTCATCTAGGTTTTCACTTCTCAGAAAGGTCTTGAATGTCTTGAACTGTGTTCTGCTCAAGTGTATTTCTTGTAGGATGCCAGCTGCTTTCCTGGCACTAGGCATGAACGTCACTGCTAAATTATGCTCTCTAACAGTGGCACTGACACCTTGAATGCAATCTTTCTAACCTTGACCCCCTGTCTGAATTGAAAGACATGTTGAGGATTATTCCTGTTCTAGCCCATTCTTTCTCACTTCCACTTGTGTTGTGTTAGATAACTGAACTAATTGCTATGACTCAAAAATGTCACAACTTTGCATGTAGGGGCTTGCTATCTTCCTCCCAGACAACAGACAGCTTGAATAATGTTATATCAGCAAGACTTTAAAATAAGAATAATGTTTAAATATTCTTTCTAACAGTGAAACAAGAAGATTACTTGGAAGATATCTTTTCTATTGTCTGCCTAATTAAAATTTTACATTATCATATAAACCGTGTGTGTGTCTCTTACCATTGAATTTATCAGGACTGAAAAATCTGACAATCATGGTCTCAAAATCTTCAGACCAAGATCTGAAAAAACTGTCCTGTGAAATCAGAAAAGGCTTCTTGCATAGCCATCCACTGAAATGAGACTGGTCAACAAATCCTTTTTTGTGTAGATACTGATTTAGTGAAGTGTCCTCACCTCTGATTAGCTGTTCTGCATACCCAAATTCTCCATGCAGGCATAGCCCTGGGCTTCCCTTCCTGACCTGAGCAGTGTGGGAAGCATGACTTTTTACAGCATCTTCAGATGGGAGTAATGGGGAAGAGCACAGAATATGACACAGAAAGGAAGTGAATGGTTCATATTAATTGCTTAATATTAAGGTTTCAACATTTTAGTGAAGCTTGAGCTGAATGTTTAGACTGCCCAAGACTGGCATTACAAAGAAACACATAAGGCTCATATCAGGAATGCTGCCTGCATCTAACTTTCTTTTAAATTATTTAGCACAACTTTGTTTATAATTCCAGTTTGAAATCAAGAACATCTACAACCCCAAGCATCAATGCCCTTCAATATCTAATTTCACAGTTTTCTTAACACATATCTCATGTTATTTATTATAGTCAGTGTCATCCCAACACCTTTGTCTGTTTTTGCTACATTTTAAATGGTTTAGCTGGCAAGCTATCAATCATAAATCATGAGACATATTTTAACTTCAACTAAAATCAGTTTAGAAAGAAAACAAGTCTTCTATGGCCTAAATGTGTACATTACTCACATCTATAAGTGATAAATGCCTGTTCTGAAAAGGAAAACTTTTTTTTGTGGTTTTGGTATATAACTATAGAAAGAAACAAAATGTTCTGTTTCTTTATGGCCTAGAGCAACAATGTTATTGATAAAACAAAGGCTTTTAATGTGAGGAAGCCTCTGTAGACCTAAGTTTCAGTGTTCAGAAATATATCTATTAA
Organism: Climacteris rufus; assembly: GCA_013398175.1. Classification (NCBI taxonomy): domain Eukaryota; kingdom Metazoa; phylum Chordata; class Aves; order Passeriformes; family Climacteridae; genus Climacteris; species Climacteris rufus. The sequence continues at coordinate 286,974 of VZRZ01003578.1, read as the reverse complement.
AGACAAACTTTTTTTCTCCAGTTATATTTCAGTCACTAGGTAAATGGAGGAATGATATAACCTTAGGAATACCTGAATTTCCTTCTTTGGAAACATAAAGAAGCTGGAATCATTGTTTTTATTTACTCAGTGTATTTTAATGCTTTTCTTCCAGTAAGATATCACATACCAGACTGGTCCTTCAATTGTTCTCTGGCTAACTTCTGACACTATACAAAAACAAATATATTTTTAAAATATGAACCCATATGTAAGTTGGGCATGTGTTTTCCTCTGCTTGCTGTTAAAGAACATTATAACAGCAATAACAAACTCACAATAGAAAACTATGAGAAAAAGAAAACATTTAGTTTTATAGTACAAAACAAACAAGTATTTGGAAAAGATGGCAGTCATTACTATAATGCAATTTTAATTCAAAAGAAAACAGATAATTTTACTTATTCTATCAGGTCTGTTGTACTAGTCATATTTACCAGGTGATGCTCATTTCATTTTACAGGTAATTTATTGCAACTGCAACACTAACTCCAAGGCAGTTCACAAAAAATAATTTACCTTAAGTAAACACCATTTACCACTAATGATGGGGCAAAACAAACTTGCAGAGCATTTATGAACAGTAACATCTCTCTCTTTCAGTACACATTTGGAAACCAATCTCTGTTGTTTGCAGATGAATTAAGCATGGCTTGAAAAATCATTAAAGCCATCTGCTTTGATGAGAAAAAAAACCTGCTGTGATCATTTTATTGCACTGACAGAGGCTAGGGACCATTTTACAATCTTTTTTAGCATCATTTACCCTAAATTTGGCATCCTGTCTAAAAAATTACCAGTATTATCAGTTCTTGTCATGCTTGTTTAGAACTGCATGTACAGAGAAAACAGCTTATACAGGTAAGTCAAGGTATTTGTTTTGCTGCTCTCCAACAGATGGATGAGCCTGTTTTTCAACCATTTAAATCTGTAGTTACAATAAACTAAATGTTTATGTGTTCTGTGGAAAGTTTCATTTTCTTCCTAAATGATAGAAGCTAATAAGCATAAAAATATCATCAGTGTTTCAGTTACAAATTAGTTCCTGCGGTCCATTTAAACATAACCTTTTTTTTTCCTAAGAATGCTCTACAGTTATCCAAAGTATAACAAAGCGTCAGGTTAATATTGCTGGCTTTTTACTTTCCAAATACATACTTTGTGATCAAATCCATCTCACTTTGCTAGAAATAACTTCTAATAACTTTCCAAATCTCAATATTTCCCTTTTAAAATACTATTTCAACTCCTGTCATTTCATCAGATTGTTGTCTCAAGTAGCTTTCAGCAGTACTTTAGTGTCTGGATTCCACCATGGCTGACTCCCCTGGAAGACTATACATGACAGACAATTGCAGCAATCCTCTACCAACAACACTGTCCTACTCCCTATTTAGCTTTTGTACAGGTAAACCTGCTGCACTTATGGAAGTTGTTAGTAAAATTAGTGGCAATAAAGCCTCCTAACATTAAATGAGTGATATTACAGTGTTCTTCCAATTCCTCAGGAGAGTGGAGGATGGACCACCTAGAACTACCACTTATTCCATCAACATCCTAAATAGGATTGGCTGCATATGACCTGAGCTAGGAACCAAGGAAGAACAACCAAGGAGCCATTTGAGGCAGTAGCTGTTGCCTAGAACCACAGCATCCCCTTTTCCTGTAACCGCTGAACTCATCCAAGTCTTTTGGCACACAACAGACTCTCCAGTCCCGGGACCAGTCTAGAATAAACAGAAATACTTTCTGCACATTCATCACAGTTCTTATGGAAGTACATAACCAACACAGAACAAAGCAGCAATGGGACTGATGGGTTTCAGTTTCCAATGGTGATAACTTCCTTGATCCAGTCTAGAAGCTCATCTGCTATTTCATGACCAGATCACATCCTACTGCAGTAGGGAGGTACTTCTGTGTACTGCTTCAAGGCCAGATTGTTCAGAAAGGAATTAATAATACAGAGTCCTCATTCATACACCTCTGTCTTTTTTTCATTTATGACTCTCCAGTTCTCTTCTCTCCATTCTAAGTCTTTTCTAGATATTCCCCTAATCTCTACTCCTTCTCCAACAACCCTTATTCTTCATATAATTCTAGTCACAGAATGATCCTTTCCTCCTTTTTTTTTTTACTTTCCATCCACTGCATTTTCTTTTCACTTTGCTTCCCACTTCATAATATCTAGGAAAGAACATGTTTCTCTGTTCACCCCTTACTTTCCAGTCCTCTGCCTGTCACTTGTGGTCATACATGTACCTGTGCCCTATGGATGTGAGCAACCACATTCCAAAAATTAGTCAACAGCTTAATAAAAGTTATTGAGTTTTTAGTACTTCTTGAATGCATAGGTCTGCTTCCCTCAACCTCCCCTGTGGACATTTCTGAAAAACTCTAGTCTTTGTAGCAGGTTGCATAAACAGAAGTTATGGTTATCAATAATACGTGGGGATATCAAATCAATGCCATTACTCAGACAAATCAAATCAATTGCAAATACTCTGCAATTTTGCAGACAGAGAATTTGAGCACAGAAAAATGAATACGGTGACCACCCTTGTGAGGTAGGTCAGGTAAAGATCTGAATGAAAAGACAGGTCTCTGGACAAATAGCACTGAGGTTTGTTCATTTTCTGTAGTTCATATGAGAAATATTTGACTACAAACTTTAAGCATGTTTTGCCCTGCTAAAAATTAAAGAAAAGTCACCTAACTGAAATCTTCCATAACAAGGTGAAAATATATATTCTAGGAACTAATTCCACTGTTGAGTATGAAAACATACTGTATTGTTGAGAGCTTTTGCAACAAAAGGAGCTAAATTAACAAGGAACACAGCAAATTCATCATACATATTCACGTTTCTGGGTTAGGAATAGAGCCCTTGGGCCCATTCCTTTCTTGTCCTTTTGCAGGTGATTGACCTGTAATTGTCATCACTCTACCTCCCTTGTCTGAGAAATATATCTGCTGATACACACAGAGTTCTTTGTACAGTCCTAAAAGCACAGTCCACTTGTATCTCTAACGGTCCAGAGGGACTAGAAAGAAATAGCTAGGAATTTCTTTGACTATGTTCAAGATCACATGAAATATTTGATGACTGCATAAGAAAATATTTGACATCTATCTCAGACATGCAGCAGTAGCTGTAAAGTCTACACAGTATTAACTATACAATCACAACTCATTACATTGCTCTCATTACATATTCCATGCTAATTCTAAGAATAAAGCATCCTATTTGCATAAGAATATTAACTCAGTTACTCAACATTGTTTTTAAAGACAGACTTGGAAGTTAAATAGTGATATTTTTAAAACAGTAGAATTAATATTGTATGAAACAGTCACATAGCAGAAAGCTGAGTGAGATAACGCATGTACAGTATTTTCCTGTTTCTAATAAATAATATTTACAAGCTTCTGTGATCAAGCTTCTGTATTCCTTGAGTAACAGAATTGGGAAGTTGATCCCTGAACATCTTAACCTGCCTTTTAAGATCCGCTCTTTTAATTAGGTAAAATGCATTGGATCTCATTGCTTTTATCCCAAAATGTTCTAATATAGCAGCACCTTCCTTTTTAAAATTTTCTTGGGTTGTGTCACACACATACACACACAAAAACAACAGTCTTTCAAAATTCACTCTGAGGCAGAATGTTCTCCTGCTGGGTTTGCATGGGAAAAACCTCATAATTTCAAAACTCTTTTCCTGTTCAGCTAGTCTCTTTAAAATGAATTTGTCTTTCCATTCCCCCCAAAAAACTGCTGAAGGAAAGATGAAAGCTACACTGTAATGGAAGACCTACCACCATCATACATCAGAAATCAAGATTCACAGGCTTGAAGGAGATACCAGCTGTTCCCTGGATACAAGATGCAAAATATAAAACATATAGCATATAAAGAAAGAATTTTACTTGTATATTACTTATCTCATAATTTATTTTCATCTTCAAACAATTACTTCATATATTTCTTTTTCTTCTGTTATTCTGAAGAATATAAATATTCTGCTTTCAAGCTTACAGCCAGAGCCAACTTTTCCCAGCTGGTTAAGAGTTTAAGGAGCACTGCCAATACTTGCTGATTCACAAAGTCGTCTTACTCATTCTGTCTTTTTCTGTCTTTCACATTTTCTCTACTCTTTTCTCTATTTTTCTGATCCGTATTGTACAAAAGTAGCAATCTTTTCTTTGTTCACATATTTGTTCTGGAAAAAATAGTGTTCATGGTTCTGATAATGACCAGAATATGATTTATCTTTAAATATTCCATATTTGTGTTTTATTAAAAACAAGACCAGTGGTTTTTTCTGTCCACTCTCATGTCTTCTATATTCTATACAAATGAACTACTAAATGAAGGTTTTCTTTATATATTTTTAAGAGAAGCTATCTTTATTTCCTAAGAACCATCCAACATTTTCTATCATCTTATTTCTTTGCTCTTTACTTTTCCCAACACTTCAACATTTGAGCTTTCTTTCCGCAAATATGCAGATAGAGTTACAAATTACAGTTACAAACTAGAAAAAGTTAGAAGCTACAACTCTAAGTTCCACAGAGAAGCTCAGTATTTGCAACGTACATTACATCACTGCTATTTTTAGTGCAGCAACAGTAAAAACAATATTCCAGACCCCACTTCACAAAATACTGCATGAATATACAGTAAAGGAAAGCTTTTGTTCAGAAATCTTATTCGCTCAGAACAACCTGCTATATGTGTCAGTGGAAAATTGTCCTATTAATTTTATTTACCTCCATGTTGATTTGGGCTTAATCTGTAATTGATGTTATAATGGTTGCAACTCATATACAATCTCCTGAAAATTCAACTTTTGTGAACACTGCTAAAAAAAAAAACAAAAACAAATCAGCAGAGAATATTTCCCCTGACTTTGGGCAACTATTTTAGGTATCTGTATTTTCAGATACCTAAATGCTGTTTCAAAAAGCCAAATCAGAAAGCAAAAATAGGAGAACTGCACTACCTGTTGGATTTGTGGCAAAACCTCAGTTTCTCTTCAAGGCCAATAGCAACAGACATGAAGAAGGCAGGTGAGAATTACAACAGAAAGGATGGAAGAAGAGAATATGACATCTGGACTGGCATGTAGTTGGGATAAAGGGCCCAGTACTTCATGGCATGCTGCATGAGGGCCTTCATAGAATCATTGAAGTTGATAAAGGCCTCTAAGGTTGTAAAGCCCAACCAGTAACACAGCGCTGACAAGTCCACCACTTAACCATGTCCCTACTTGTCACGTTTGCATGTGTTTTAAGAACCTGGAGCAGGCAAAAAAGTCCAGAAGTTGTTACTGGCTCAGCAAGGGGCATCACCTACTGTGGTCAGGAGAAACCAAAATGAAACACTTTGCTGCTTTGGAGCATCTATGACAACCAGTGCCTCAGTTCTGCTAGAGCTGATGATTCATTTCACCCCAGCAGAGCTGGTGTCTGATGACAGTCTAGACATGGACTTATAAAGAATTTCCTCATCTGTGGAAAAGCTCAATAGAAGTGAACAGAATTTTTTCTGACATACACCTTTAAAGTTAATATAGTTATCCTATCACTGAAAAGATGCTTTTAAAAATCTGTACATAATATTTTGTGTTCCATTTCTGGTTTCAATTTTGCTAAATTCTACATGAGTTTTTAATGTAGAATACTGCAATTGTATTGATAGCAGTATCATTGATCTATGATAAAGCTTTAATAATATTATAGTCTTTTGACCATGCCTACATAAATAAGGCACAAAACCCTCACACTCTTTTCAGTGCTTTTTCTGTCCAAATTTTAGAAAGTTAACTAGCTAGTCATTTCTTTGCTGTGATTTTTTACCTCAGGAAATTATAGAGGCATTAAATTTCTGAGTGAAGTAACAAAAGAAAAAAACTCTAGGAACAATTTTCTATTCAATGACTCAAATGATTGCAATTAACAGCTTTCACATTTTCATGAGTTTAAGAAAGAATTTGACCTTCTTAACAAAGAATCAGAAACTGAGTACTCTTTCTCTTAATCACTCTCTGGAGCTGAGCTAATTTAATTCCTGGATGACACTGATTTCTTTGCTGCAGCACAAGTACTGAAATTTGACCTTATATCTTATAAAAATTGGTTTTCGGTATAAGTGCATTGGAGATGTTTTTATACAGTATTAATTGATGCTTATTGCAAGCTGGAGGGCTGATCATTTAAAGCTGTGGTATCAGGCAAGCCTTGCTTGTGGGCCTTTGCAACATGACAGCAAGTATAAAGACTATTAAAATCTCTTTGTGAAAACACACAAAAATCAATCCTCTTCCAGAAGGAGGTGCCCTCAAGCACAATCAATAGAAACTGGTACAACAATATCTTATGGTGCTTGTCAGCTGCTTTAAACCTTTTTGCTCAGCAGAGCTCACAAAGTGCTGCTGCCTTTCATCTCTGCTGTGTTATGCCAAATGAAGATATATTTCTAAATGAGTCGCAGGGGCAAATGCTGCCATCAGTTACCCCTGTGCAGATGGTTTGAAATTCAACAAGGTTGTAGAAGACTGATCTCAACTTGGATTTCATCCAGTAGAGTTAAAGAAGATGAATTTGTTTACTGCCTTGAGACTTTTCTTTCCTCTTCTTTAGTTATATTACAGGTTCTTGACAGAACTGTTTGCTCTACATTTTGATTCTTGCATACAAGAGAGGCCACAACACCAAGGGAATCTGAGTCATGACAATGCACAGGTTCTTTCACCTTCCTTCTATTATTAATCGATGGTATTAGTTCTAATTACAAGGCAACAGGTAGAAACTAATATTTTCAAGAGCTGTACACCGTGGTCAGGTGCATATGTACCAACTGGTCTAACTTTAACTTTGCTTTGTCTCATTGGGGTTGTTGTGTATCTGTCACACTTCTAACAGCTGGCTGTGGAAATTGTAGGATTTTTGCAGTGACTTTCTAGCAATCAAAGGTTTTCCCTAGATAACTCTGAACCCGGGGCCTGATAAGCAGAACTATTTGGTTCCTACTGCCTACCACCTCGTTCAATCAGTTTTATCTTCTGCTGTGTAGCCCTTGCAAATTAGCACCATGAAAACCAGAGTGATGAAAAGCTCTGGCTCAACATAATGTTGCTAATTGTTAGACACAGGAAAATACTCCACTAGCTCAGGACAACACACCTGCACACACAGTCAGTACAAAAAAACAATTGATAGGCTTGTGCAGTGGGAAATTAAACAGTATTTTCTGTTCTTGTGCTGTATTTCTTTATTCAATGAGACATCAAACACCACAACTGAAACCAAATCCCATAAAATCCTGCCCAAACAAGCCCAGTCAAATCAAAATCCCTTTTATGGAAATTAACCTTCTGTGAGAAGAAAAGAAAACTCATCCAAATAGGCAGCTGCATGACACTGTGAATTAGTACATTAGCCTTTCAGCCTTAGGAGAACAGAGTTTAAGTTCTGGCGTTAGGGACAAAAGCAAACAAATTCTGAGGTCTCATTTGAGTCATGCTCGTGATATACTTTTGACAGCTCATGTTCAAAGAAAAGTCACTGTGATTTGGATGGGTCATGCAGGAGATCTTTGGCCCCTGTTATGATCAGCTACTTAGTTAATTTATTAAAAGTAACAGTGAAAAAAAAGAACCATCCTGAATTCCACTTCTCAATAAATAAAAATATTCAAATGTGACAGATCCTGGTTTGTGAGTCAGGGAATGGTAGTAAAAATGTTAATTTTTCAATATTGCTCCATCTTTCCTCTGACAATATAAAATATGTTGGGCATAGATAGAATTGGAGGAGGACAGAACAACCTCTAGAAAGAGGAGAGTATAGCTGATGTGTAAAAACTCTGATTGTTTCTCTTATTGAGATCACAAAGCCTCCAAACCCTCCAACTTTATTCTATACTTTTCAGTTGGGTGGAGCTGCCGGTATGGGTGTGGGTTAGCAGGAGATGCCTATCCTGACAGCACTCCTGTAGAAATCAAAGATTTACCCTTGTTTTTTAAAGCTACTAGTCACTTTTTAAACATCACCTCTTAAGGGCACAGGAGCAGGAAATTCCCAAATGTCCAAAGTCAGGTAGGGGAGGCAGAAGGCCAGCTTGGCTGTACAGGACTCTTCTCTTGGAAATAAGGCAAAAATAAGGAAGTTATATGCCCAGTGAAAGCAAGGTCAACTGACCTGGGGTGAATAGCGAGATGGTGCTTGCCACTGTAGGGAGAAAATTTGTGTGGTCAAAGCTCAGCTGGAGTTGAAGCTAGCCAGATATGTGGAGGACAATAAAAAGTGTCTTTTCAAATATATTGATGACAATAGGCAATGTAAAAATAACCGCATCCCATTACAGGATGAGGATGGTAACCTCACAAATAGAAACAAGGACAAGGCAGGGATGTGTAATGCTTTCTTTGTGTTGAGATGGTTCTGTCCATATTTCAGCAAGGAAGATGTGTTTAATATGGCATAATATCCTTGTATAGACTTACAGTAGTCTTCTTATAGTGGGCAATGCTAGAATATTTCATACTCTTTGACAAAATATTGCGGATACTTGCCTTTTATACACTCGCCTTTTGTTTTTGCCACAGTACTCTCAGTTAGATATGTTAGCCTGTCTGAATATGTTGGTATGTCTGCCTTACATTCCTGAAAAAGGGATTTTCACAATGAAAGAGTGTAAAACACAGAAGAAGAACCTAAGCAAATGGAAGTACATGAGATTAAAAGAAAAAAGGATTTTTCTCATTTGAAGAGTTGAAAAAGCAGATTTCAGTACTAGTGCTGACAGAAATACAGAATAAAAATAAGTAATACTCTGTTACTTCTGAAAAACAGACAAAGAAAAACTCTTGGATTTGCATGGAGAAGATAGCAAACAACTGGATGTCACAGCCCAATTCTTTACTTTTTTATCTTCATTTGCATTTGTGCTGATTGGTTTGACCTTGCTCAATTCACATACTCTACACAAGAATAAATGTATAAAGAAGGGGCAGGGGCAGAGTGAATCAATCTGCTCATAGCAAGCAAACACAAAATATCTAATAAGGCATACCAGATTAACTTCATCCATATGAAAATGAGGTAGAGTAGGAAAATCTTGAGCCCAGTCCTGTTATATTCAATAGACTTCTGACTTCTCATTTTTACTAAACTGTACAGAAAAATTCATAGAACTACTGGAAATGCTGGAGAACTTACCAAGGCATTGAAAAGAATTCTGCTGCCAGCAAATGGTGGCAAAACCTGATGCTTCTGATTGTGTTTCGCCTTTGAACTCTGCCCCTCCACAGTTCAGATTTTCACCTGTGCAGAGAATGTTCATGCATTCAGGAAACCATATCTCACAGGTTATCTCACAGGTATAGAAAAGGCAGAGGGACATGAAGTCTGTAGACCTAAGGCAAACTCAGAGAGAACATTTGAACTGTGTATATTAAAACATTGTGATTAAATATTCTTCTCTTTATCTTATTTTGACAGAGCTGATTATATTTGCAATCCTAAAGTCTCTACTACCAGCTTTAATTACTATACTTAACCTTCATCTCACTAATTATTATTCTTTTTCTTGAGGTCTTGTGAAGACTTTCTGTTTTACAATTCTCAGGGGAAGGTGAACATTTTTCTATTATTATGCAAAACTTGCAGCAAATAAGTGGATTGTCTTATGCCAGTAATGGGAATCTGTTGAATGCACTTCCTCTCAGAACTGGTCCTCAGTACCTTTCTAATTTCCACATCTATTTTGAAACTGGACAACAGAGAAACACAAAGTTTTATATTTTTAAAGTTTGAATATACATTAATGCAGTTCTTCGTTTAGTCTGTTCCTAGAGATCTGATTATATTTTAAGTCCTGAGTACATTTTAAGTCCTTCTCAATCCACTTCCATATCTTTTCTACCTGTTTCAACAAAAATTGGCCTATCTGCTCCCTTTCCAGCACAATGAGACTGGCTACTTTCATAGACTTTTATTAGATTTTATGTACTGGTAAGAATTTATTGCAGCTTTTTTGCCTGATTCTGACAGACCGGAATAAATGTCTTATAGGGATCACACTAAGTTGTATCTTACAGCTTCAGGACGGCAGAATCATTAATGACATCTCTTAATAGAAGCACTTACATATTAATAATGTATACATTAATTACATGGCTATTATATAAAGTGCCTATAGAGTCTATGTACATGAATAGTATCCATGTAGTAAATCACAAAGCTATATGTCAACTGTAATTATCCATGCATTTTTAACTTCATTTTTCCTGCTCCATTGGGAAATCTCACATTCCAGCACTCTGGAAAAGTCTCTCCTCTCCTCTCCTCTCC
>VZRZ01003578.1:214728-269658 GCA_013398175.1 Climacteris rufus | reverse complement strand
TTTTTTTTTTTTTTTTTTTTTTTTCTTTTTAGTTACAATTTCCAGGAAGCCATTCTGGGCACTGGGAACAGACCACTCCCTCCTCTTCCAAAAGAATAGCCTTTCTGCAGGGGCCTCTCCAATCCAAAGGGTTAGGAATCCAATACACAACAATCTTGCACAAATCAGCTGCCAGATTTATTATTCTACCTGAAAACCCCAAACAAACAAAATAAAACAAAAACCCAACCCCAAACAAACAAAAGAGTGGAATAAAAACAGACTTTAAATAAACCTCTTAGGTACATTTTTTAAAGGGTTAATCAGTTCAGTGAAAGACTATCTTCTGCTGAGAGATCATGTAATGTTGGTCTGACTGTTTTGTTCAGTGAGTCACTACCATATACAGATTTTTTTTCCTACTTAAATATTACACATTTGAAGCACTTTTATTAATCTTTTTTTCTCCTTTTTTTTGTCCAACCCCTTTCCCAAATACTCACATCCTGCCACAGGCAAAAGGCGCTCTGTGCTGACATTAAAGAACCAAACCCAATCCAAGGACTTTTCATCAAAGCATGTTTCATTTGAACCTTATTACCTTATTTCAATGGAAACCACAATTTTTAAAAACAACATTACTCAACATTTTCCCTTTCCTTTTTTCTAGTTCTGCAATTTTAGACTTCTTTTTCTGGGTTGATCACTAAGTATTTAAGTGCCATTGAGACCTATGGATGACAGAATTAGGTGACATATTAAGGCATATATCATAAAATATTGTCTCTGAATCTGAGTAAATTAAATACTTGACCAAATGTTTTGGTTTTTTTTTTTTTTTTAATTTTTATGCACCTGTGGTTTTTAGTGACCACTACTTCTTTACTTTTGATTAACTGTGTATTAAAATATTAATAATTCAGGTAGTGTCGTAACTGACAAAGGATGGAAGATTAACCCACCACCTAGGACTGTCTTTGAAATCCATCCATTATGATGAAAATTATTCTTGCTGTTTTATGGTTATGTATTTATTTTTCTCCCACTTCTTGGCAATCTGGGAAAATGAGGTACTTCATACAATAACTCTTTAAATTTCCGGGCAAAAAATGAAATCCAAATCTTACCCCCCCTCCACCCCTTCAAACTATGAATTATTGTATTTCAGAAAAGGTGCTCATAAATACTTAAAACTTTTGGGCTTTTCTCAGGGCTTTTTGTTTGTTTGTTTTACACACAGAATAGCACATGTGGTTTGTGTTCAAGGTAACCCTCTCAAAAAAATAAAACTATTTGAAAAAATAACAAAACAACAACAACAAAAAAAACCCCTCAAAATTTCAATTGCCTTCTGAGCATATCCGACCACATTTACATTTAGTGTCCAAAACAAGTCGATTGGTAACACCAGTGCCAGCACTACAACGTCATACAGCAACTTCATGGTATTCTTTGACAGTTCATCTCTGTTCCACCAAAAATTACAAAAGGTTCTGCAGAGCTTTCCTTAGCAAGCTGAAGCTTACTAGTCATTTGTGGATGCGCATAAAAGCTGCTTATAGCACAGCTATGGCGTAAGCTATTTCTAAGCAATAAATGGTTCGAGTCATCTATTTTGTCCTGAAATGCTACCTGTAGTTACAGCATTGCTTATAAATGGTCATAGTAAATTCAGCATCAAAGAGAATATTACAGAAAAAGACAGCAGCAGAAGCATTAGCATTATCTAGTATTTATATATGTTATCAACATAACACAGCAGTAAAAGGTTTAAATGCATATTAATGGGTACCATGTCTAAAAATTACTAAAGTACCTATTTAGTGTATTGGATATTTTTCTCAAGGAGTGCTTGCTGTGTCTAAACAGCATAATTAGATATGTGACTTAGTACAGTTAATTCCTATTGATTAAATAACTTATTTATGTACCAAAGGAAATGGAAGGATACAAAACGTTTTCTCCCTCCTGATCATGATCCTGTATTTAATGCTGACATGATCATCAGAAAGCCTACCACATGTAATTGCTACCCTCAGATGGATCTTGAAAAATCAACGCCATAACATGGGCCATACATGTATAGCAATGTGGCACCAGATACAGCATGCATCTTGCAGTTTGAAGTCAGGAATTGTGCTGCTTGGTCACTGTACTTATGGCCAGTCTGTTATTAAATGGGATTTTTCTTTTTGAGGTCATACCCGCAACAAAAAAAAAAAAAAGAAAAAAAGGAAAAAAAATAGGAAAAACTATCTGGTTATTCTCAGAGGCAAGGTAGAAGGTCTGCCACTGGAAGCTTCTAAATTAAATGCTGTGGTATACACTTTGCTTCTCTAACTGCAGAAAGACAATTAAGAATGGCAAGAAACAAATGCCCCAGGCATGCTGTGCTGATATCATCATCAAGTGGTTATTTTGCACAATGAGAATTAACTGTACTACGGATACCCAGATAAAATGTACAATACCTTATGCTGATATGAAACAAACCAGACATGATATAGCTTTTTTGTACTTAAAACCTGTATGTTCCCTTCCCAAACTTAAGTAAAAAGCAAACCCACCCTTTTCCTCCTGTTACACAGAATAACGTTTAGGTTCCAACCCTCCCCTTTCAAATAAAGTGCGCTGTCCATGGCAGACCATAGGAGTAATGCAACAGGAAAAGCCCCTTTTAGTGTACTATTTAAAAAACAAATGAAGTCGATTTAGCTTTCCTCTGGGTCTTGGGAAAGAGGAGAAGCTTAAGGGAGGGGGAAAACATCCCCTTCACTGTCACTGCTGTTAATAGACATAGCCTTCGTTATAGGGGTGGGTGTTGCAGCAGCCTCCGTCCTGCATGTAGACCATGCTCTCATCGAAGTGGGACAGAGGCACAGTGTCCTCCTCATTGATGTGGCGCTCCATGTCAGTCTTCAGTAAGGGGCGCTGGTTGTCCGGAAAAGCCATGGAGAAAAGCGCTTCAGGGTCGCAAACAAACTTGTAGACGTATCTTTCTCCAGCCACCTTAAGACAGGAGAAGGGGAAAAAAGGTGCAGCGTAAGGTCTTGTGTTTTCCAACTCCAAGTTCAACAATCTTGTAAAGAACTCACCTTTGTTACACAATTAATAATGTGACAGCAGAACTGGTAATGCAATGACGTAGCAAAGACAAGAGGGACCTGCCAAAACAGACTGTGCAGAATGCTCTTGATTTTGCCACATGTGACATCCTGTTGGAAGATGGACTAAGTATTCTACTTGTAAGCATTTGTTTGCGATCATTTCCTATACTTAACCACAAATGGAACTGTTCTTATTGGAAAATGTAAACAAATTGTCACTACAGTGGCAAAATAAAATTACACGCTCTATGTGCAAAGTGGAAAAAAGAATCACATTGCACGATAGATATCTGGATTTCACTTTACACAGATTGATTCATACTTACATATAAAAGCACTTTAGTTATAGTGCATGATTGTACAGGCACAGCGTAAGCAAATACGTAGGCTAATGTGTACTTAGCAATTGCTCATGTAAAGCTGGGACATTTGGATTTGCTTATGGAGGGGCAATTTTTCCAAAGATCCTAAAGTTTTCTCTTAATCAGGAACAGCCCTAAATCACTATGCTTCAATTTCCTAAAAGCTAGAGAATGACAAAAACAACATAGAATTGTTGTCTTATTAAAAACAACACACAGAAGTCAATACAGTGTCTTCTCAAGTATCTTATTTTAAAAATTGCACCTAAAAATATGCATTATGTTGCATGCTTATAATTTATTAAAAGTATATTAAAATCAAGATCATATTCTCTGCTCCTCGCAACTCCAGTTGCCATGGAACTGAAGTGAGTGAATAAAGATGGAAAAAGTGTTGCAAACGTAACAATTCTGTTCTTACGGGTGCAAAATAGTTTGAAGCACCTCCTTAAAATTTCAGCTTATTTATTCTACAAATAGAATTTGGTAGAGACAGAATCCGCAGTAGAAATTTTTATATCAAATTAATGTCAGCAAGTTTGATAGACTATACGCTGCATTCAGAAATCAGGCTTTTGCATAACCTGCTATCATTGTTTGATTTAAAACAAAGGAGGGAAAATGTGCATATAAACTTTGCCTTAAAGAAACCTGCTTTGCATCTACAACCCCCACTAGTTTTTAACATACTTGATGTGGCGAGATAAAGTGATCCCAGCACAAACCTGAAACATTGTTATGTCAGGAAAAAGAAGCATACAAGCTAGCTTTCAAAATTTATGTTAAATACACTCTTGTAGATTATAAAGTAGTAGTTTAGGAGGTAGCAAGCTAGCTGTCAGAAGTACTTGTAAACTTTCCATATTAAATGGATGTGTGGGTTGGGGCAGCATTATCAGCCTTCTGGTATTTCTATCCCCACCTTTTCAACTTGCTTCACTCTGCTACTTTTTTTTTGCCCCTCAGTCTTTAAACTGTGCTGGCAGTACAGTTGCCTATGCAGCTGAGCTGTTACCTCCAACAAGGAACTCCTCTGCCTGAAGCACCAGCCAGAGAAACCAAGAGTTTCTGTTTCTCCCTGATCAGAACCAGTCTTTACAAAGACTCAGTGCACAGTTACATGACACAAAAATGAATGACATGCTGATAAGTCAACACTAGCCCAGATTGTTGTCCAAGTTTGACTCCTGGATAGTGACAAAGGAGTGCACTACAACAATCCTATAATCTAAGCAAGAGACTTCACAAAACTTCACAAAATTTGCCCAGTAATTTGAGCTGAGAGCATTGTGTCCATTCACAGAATTGGCATATGGCAGGTTTAAACATGTTCATCATCACCGGTCACAAAACTAATGTGAAAAGACATGGAATAAGTTTTACAGTACAAGGTGTTCCTTATGATCCTTGATCACACCTGTCAGATTTGTAGATACAGCAGACAGGTCTCTCCTATTGATTTCTCAGTCAATCTACATAGTACTACACAGCAAGATTTAAAAGTATACATATAAGTCAGCAAGCCACAGTAGAAGGATGGATTGAATGCTGTCAGCAAGACTAAACTGCAATATATAAATTATTGTTAAATATTGTTCCTAATTCAGTCTATTATAAAATATTAAATTCCACTCAAAATCAGTATTATTACAACACTATTGGTAAAAATATAAAAGTATTT
Organism: Climacteris rufus; assembly: GCA_013398175.1. NCBI lineage: Eukaryota > Metazoa > Chordata > Aves > Passeriformes > Climacteridae > Climacteris > Climacteris rufus. Next base: position 264,529 of record VZRZ01003578.1, on the reverse strand, counting down.
GGCATGCTAATAGGTATAATTTTTCTCCCCTATCTTGCACTTACTAAAGTACCCAAGCACTGGGCAGCTAATTTAGATCTGCAAAACATTAATCATACTGTTTGCATTTCCCAGCTGTCAGGAAGCTCTTTTGCATATTTTTGAATGTTACCTCTTTCTCTATAATCATGAAATGCCTTGTGTGAAATAAAATCACAGACAATTTTTACATAGAAAAAAAACATTTTAATGCATATGCTGGACCTAGTAGGTCAAAAAGCTTAGTGCTAAATAGATGAAAAAACTACCTAGCCATGCAGCTACAAGTACTCCTGGTAAACTGACTTATGGCTTAACATGTAAGACTCTGGTGAAATGTAATACAAAACTAGCTACTCACCTTTTGCATGATTCCTTTTTCATAATAATAGCGAAGCGATCGGCTAAGTTTATCATAGTTCATAGCTGGCCTGTTTTTCTGAATCCCCCAGCGACGTGCCACCTGCCGCCAAAATGGATTAGCATTTATTTGTTAAATGCATTTAACAAGTAGATCTTATCATCAGATATATTATTTGGGGATGCAGGAGGGAAAACCCTGCAGGTGCAACAAACAAGAAAAGCTTGCCATGACCTGAACTTCCCATGTACTACTATGAATTTTAACTGGATGCACATCATCATTAAACTTCAAACAGAATTATTTGCAAATGGGATGGAAGGTTAAGGTTTTTCTTTGCTTTTTAATAAAGAAAAACAATGAAAAAATAAAGCCATACAAAGGGATAATGGATAAAAAATATTTAGCAAGTTCCACCAGAAAACTTTCACAAAACCTTTCTAGTTTGATACTATGGATAATGGTACTATGCCTGTCTTTTGCTTGCTGTCAGAAAACTAAGTTATTTTAAACACACATACATACACACTTAGTTCATGAACCAATACAGACTATACTTGGAATGACAGTAATGTTGAGATTATTAGGAGACACAAGTCAAAAGACAACTCCCAGTCTTATACATTACTTCAGAAAGAAAAAATGAATTATCTGAGAAGGCAGAATAATTGCTTGGAAAAACTATATGATGGTATGAAGAATGGAACAGAAATTTCGTAGTTGCAGTCGTATAATTTCCCTTAAAAATAACAATAAAATGAATTGCAAGTAATTCATGAAACTATTCCATAGAGAACAATACGCCTTCTGCTCTGACTTATGTTTTCTACTTGACTTTATGCTTCCTGTTTTATTGCTAAAGATAGTTCTGGACAAAGAGACCCTTTGTTTAAAGAGCTTAACTTCTTATTCCTGAAATTTTAATCGACAATTGGTGATATTTCAATTACTGTCTGTAAAAATGACTACCATGTCACCAGAGGGAAAAAAAGGTAGAGCTGATGAACTCTTTAAAGCATATTTTATAAAAATGATTGAGAGGTGCACACGCATAGAGTTCTGGAAAAAGGACAGAGTAGCCAAGCAGTTTCTCTGCAGGCTGCTCTGTGAAACTTCGCATAGGTGTCTGAAGCTTTTTGATGCAAGCCATGACAACATGCAAGCACTGTGCAAAATCCATTATTCTGGTCTCCACCTGGACAATAATTTCTAAAATATCTTTTGAAAGCATTATTTCCCTTCAGCAGTGTAGCTTTTCAGGCTTATGTACATTATCATGGCTCTAATAACTTCAGCTATGTTATAGCTGTACTGAAACACACTTCCAATCATTTCAATTTATTCCAGCTGCAGATTTGGCCCAGATGCCTAACTTTGATTCTCCTATCCATTTCTCTAACACATGCCCACATCACTCTTTGTTTATTCCTTCCAAGTTTTTTTTTTCTGCATTAATCAGAGTCCTAAAAGTCCTCAATGTAACAGGCTTGAAAAATAAATAAATACACAGCAAAGATAAACAGCAAGTAATGGTGAAGAATATGTTACTTTGTGTGGCATTTTGACACTCCTAAACAAGCAATCAGGTCCAGTTCCTGTCCCTGAACTGCACAGCATTTACCTAGTCTTGCTCTGTGGACAGGATTCTACCCTTCCACTCCACCTTCCTGCTGAAGGTGGCTGTCCCTGTGACAAGCCTCCATAAATGGACCTATGCCCAATTCTCAGGCTCCTTAGTTCACAGTTACTTTCTGAATGAACTATGGCACTCCAGGAGCTGATATATATGCATTTTTGTTGTCACTCTTTCTACAAGGGCATAAACCTCCAGTAAGGAATGGGATGGAAAGGTCATGTCACTGACATCCTAACCTGCCACAGCAGAACCAACAAGCTCTTTGATTTCCCTTCAATTTACACTTGGCAACCAACAGAATTGTGCAACTTCCCATAGGTTATTCTTATTTTAATTGACAGTTTCTCTCAGATTCATGACATTCATATGAAAACAACTTAGGCTCCTTTGTACTCCTTAAGAACAGACAGAGTGAGGCAAATTTCAAGCCTCCTCCAGATTATGGATGCAGTGGTGCTAAAGAACAGAAAGCAACTTCTACATGGCCAGATGATCTGTTTAACTTAAATTAGAATATCCAGTTCTTCGGGGAATTACACAATAAGGAATCTTTAGGGGTTTGTTCCTTTCCTTTACTTAGCTAATAAAATCTATAAAGTGTTTGCACCATCTGCTGGAAACCATTTCTCAATAAAACTCTTCAATAGTGAAAAAATTTGGACATACCTTAGAGACAAGACAAAACTAAGAGAGTAAAAAATGGGAGACTGGGGTAAGGAGAAAAATTAGATACATCATTCACCGAAACCAAACAAAAGACTTTCCAGAGATTTTGCTCTGTTCTGGAACAGGTCACACAAGTAAGGAATCTATATAGCCTGCTAAGGCTGTAGACTTGCCAGCAAGGTATCATATCAACTAAAACTGTTCTGAGTGCAAATCCTCAGATATACAGTTCCAGGATCTGCTGTGGTGACTAGAGTGAGGGATGCTCAGACAAACTAGAGCGAGCACAGGGGTCCTTGCAGCAACCTGCTCCTCAGCCAGACCATGTCAGGAAGGAAAGGGACATCAGCCCTGTCATCTTCCCCAACAACTTCAGCATCTCCACAGAGCTGTAATCAGACAACGTAACTAAAATGCAGGAAAGCTTTCAGACTGCTAATGCCAGCAGATGGATGGCAAACAGTAGAAATAGCTGGTGAAATGCAGAAGCAGCCATACACCCCCAAGCCTTCCTACTCAGCTCTAACTCAGAGGGGATCCTGTCAGAAAATTTGCTGTGGTCTCCTCTATTAGCAAACCCTATTCAAGGGGCAAAAAAGTAAAGCAGAATGATACTGCCTTTTGACAACCCTAATTAAATCCTCCACAATAAAATTCATGTACACCTGATCTTCCAACAGTTTCCATGGTAGTTTAGAATACAGGATAGGTTATGTAACATTACCTAGTCCAAAACAGTTTATGTAATAAAACATTCAATTTATTCCTGTTTATCACACAAATGAACTAAGTCACGCTTCACCAAATATTCATGAATATAAGCAATTTTATCTACCCCATGACTCCGTCATGGTTCAGAATGCATGTATATGAGCATTTGCAAGCCAGGATCTAAGCGTGTACTAAACAATCTAATAATTCAGATAAGCAGGAAGATTCTGAAGAAAATTCTAAGAAAAGAGAGATTTATATAATTCTGATGGGATTTTTCTGCCCAACAATCTTAACCTCCTTCTTTGCTGTGTGTCAGACTTGGGGTACTTCACTCTACAGCCTAAAAGTTCCAAGTTCCCACATCTTCCCTCTAAAGAATATTTAGTGTTGAAAGACTATTAAAGGATAAGTTTTCAAAGGATTTTGGAACATAGTTCTATCCATACAGTGACTCTGAAAAATCTGGGCTCCACAATTAATGTGAAGTATTTTGTAACTCTAGTACTTGCAATATTTTTATTATTTTGTGGGACTAGGAGCCAAGTCTATGCTTAACCACACCTCTGTCCTTATTGAAGCACTTCCTTCACCACCACTTTCTGTCACCCTTCTAAAGTGCTACTGGAACAAAATACTGAAGGAAAATAAGGCCTATGTCCAAAGGACCACAGTTAAATTTGCAGGATGGGATAGTGAATGTGAGGACATGCTGGCTGTCTAACTCACCTCCTCTGGCTCAATCAGCTTGAATTCCATTCCTCGGCCAGTCCATGCTATGAAGTGAGAGTTTGAGGGGTCATCAAGAAGAGCTACCAAGAACTGCCAGAGCTGAAGCGAGCCTCGCCGTTGATACGTGGGTCCTTCACGGTACATGCCCGGCTCCTGTTTGACATCACCTGCACGCAACAGCAACGGCGTTAGAGGAGCAATGCACTAAAACACCATCACTTGGTTTGCCAAGATAAATGGCAAAGCGGTCATTAGGGTTAATAAAATAGAGGGAAGAACCAGACACCCACAAGTATAACATTCCCCCATTTGCTGGGGACTTACAATAACATATTAATTTACTAAAAAGCACTTAATTAATTTATGATTTATGGAGGTCTCACTAAGCCTCTCCCTGTGTAGTTTCAATACATGCAAATCTTGCTTGCAAACCATTTTGTAATGTTCTCTCTCTGAAAGAACATAAACTATTTTTGAAACAACTCTGATATGTGAAGAACTGTCTTTGTCTACTATACTTTGCACAGGCCCCAGTTTTGGTAATGTAATGTATGCTCCATAAAGCTGCAAAACCCTATTGAGTGAAACTTCTCTTGCATGCAAATGCTTCTAAGGAAAATTTGACAAAGTATTTGACTTGGACTTAAACAGCATGTGCTGTATGTATAGGCATGTAAATCCTGCAGATATGCAAGTTCCTCTGTGGCACACTGAACTTGCATATAAGTACATATTAATTTTACTCATATCTACATATTAAATTGATATCCCCTCTGAAAAGCCATAAGTTAATTTCTCTAAAATTTTAAGTCTTGAGAAACCTTTTAAAAATATCAATAACATTCTACTAGCTGTTCCACAAATTGCCAATGAAAAAAACATTCTGCTAAATCCATACTGTCTTTGTTGTTTTTAAATCATATTCATACTGAAAAATTCATGCAAACAACAACAGCTGAAAAGTCTGATGCTGAAGCAGACAGTAATTTCTTCTCCACACAATGACTGAACTCCCTCCTTGATATACTGGTAAAACTCCTAATTTCAACTAACAGAACAGGAAAAGCCTCCAATAAGCAGTGTGACCTGTTTAATAAGAAAAGTCAGGAATTTACATTCAACCACAACATTAGGATGCTCTGATGGCCATTACAGAATGTCTCCGTGTAGTGAAAGGCAGAATAATAATATTAAAAATGGAGCACTTCCTTTTGTAATCAGGAAAGAATATTGAGTCAATAGCTGTGGAAAACAAATAAATCAACACAAGGCTTTTTGGTTTATGTGAAGTTCAAGTTCCAGTCCTGAAAGGCTTTCTTTTTCAAGAACAGGATTTTTCCTTGTAATGATAGCTGAGCAATGTGCAAATAGCAAGTACAGTATTACAAAGGATCAGATTCTATTCTTGTGATGATCTTTGATTTCAAATGAAGCAGCTGAGAATCTGCTTCTGAAACATCAAGACTAGTCCCAGGCTTATCCAACTTTTGCTTTACTGGTCAGAAGATGACAACACATCTGCTATTTTTCCCCCAAACCCTATCATGCTACAAGTAAAAACACACCTATTTGCATCTTGACATCAATCTTCTAGAACACAAGGTGTTCTGATGGTGAACAGTCACAGAAACTAGCTGCAGACTGCTTGCTTTGCAGGCACACAAATACTTCCCAGCATTTATTTCTTTTACTGTATTTGTATTTCTTTTTCATTTTCATTCCCTTCCCTGTATAAAAGCCAAACTAACCAAAAGGTTTTTCAAGGAAGATGTACAAGTTCTTATACTACACAGTCTGATTCCATTTCCATAAAAGTACATATGAATTTGCCACTGTTACTCAAAACACATCAGATCCACAATCATTTGTGGGGAACAAAAAAATACCAGACAAGATGTGCTTTAAAAAAATAAAGAAAAAACCCCAAACAAGCTCACATTACAAAGCCAGGGTATAGACTTTCAATAAATCACCCTTTCTGTGAATGTGTCAATGCAGTGACAATGCAATACTGGATTGAGCAACCTTCAGTTAGGTCTAATATTGTTTAAAATTCTTTATCTGTTTCTTACCAACCCCAAAATACATGTGACACTCTGAAGAATGTGCAATTCTTTGGGTTACTTTCATTTCAGTCTCCAGATCTTCAGCAAACACAATAAATGCTGCTAAACATGCAATAGTTTTATAAGCCATAAGCGATTCTCAGGGGAAAACAAACAAAATAAAACAGGAGAAAAACAGCAATTCTCTAGCTCTACTTTTAGCTATGGTCAGAGATTTGTTCACAAGTTTATCAGGAAGTATCGAATCTTTCCTGCTAAAATAAATAAAGCCAGACATACATACACTAACACAAAAGCTACACTAACAACACTATAACAGCATACATTCAATAATATGTATTTGCCACTCTAGCAAATTTAAGTTATTGGTATCCAAATTTCTTCCCAAAGTTGCAGACTAAAAGAGTCACTGGCAAGAAATATGGTGTCCATCTACTTTGCTTATAATGAAATAAATCTGAAATCAACTGAGTTACACCAGGAAACGGATTTTACATCAGAGTAACTGAGGATAATTTGGACCATTCATTTTAATTGACCTCAGAACTCCCCTTAAAAAAATCTGCTGTAATCGGTAGTGTTGTGAAAACAGCATTGATTTGTTATCAATCCCACTGAAAAATAAACCACTAGTACATTTAACCTAGTGCAAATACATTGACACAAACACAAAAATGCCCTATACACTCCATCCTCACTATTTATCACTTCACAGACAGCAAGACAAGAGGCTTAATCCTCAGTAAAACCCAAGCCTTTGCTTTCTCCGCTGTTTCGTTAATTATGAGAACAGCTTTAATGAAATCTCAAACAACAAGTGGTATGTGATCATCAGTGCAATGGAAATCCTCCTATTACTTCTCAACAGTACAGGAACTGAGCTCCTCTGCCACAACTCTGGATACAGCATCTTTCACTGGCAAAAGTCGAACAACATCCTATTGAACAGGAGACTTTGGTTTCAAGAGACAAAGGTCAGCTTTGGTTGGGCGCACCACAAATGGTGTGTTAAGGAATCCTAAATTGGAATGTTACTGGGCTTTTTTGATCAGCAACAGAGAAAAGTCCCTCATCTCTTTCTGTTTCATCTCCCTAGACAAGAAAAAGAGAGATGTGTCATACATACCGTCAAACTTCTCTGGAACCACGCAAGTGTCATCATAAAACTGCCTAGGTCCCTTTTCATACATACAGCCTGTAAGTTAAAAAGAGAGAGGTGTTTATACAAAAGATGCATGGAGAAAAGAGATCACAGGCTTAATGCCAGAGGGAACACTAAGTTATACAGGAATCAGATTAATATCCCACATCCTTTACACACCGCCCAATCCCAACAACATTGGCCTAAGTAAAAGGGTGTTTAATTAACGTATGCATTCCCAAAAGACTGTTAATCTCCACCTGCTAACATGAAAAAGCACCCATTTTTCTCTGTTTATCTCATTTCCTGTTTGGACTAGTGTGGCTTTGACTATTAACCATTAGTTCCTGCAGGTCTTCTCCCTGCAAGACTAAAGTACCACTACTTGGTATTTCCTTCTCACACTCACAGAAGTCACCCACACACACTGCTCTTGATGTTCCTTCCAATTAAGATAATTTTCTAAAATTTTATTTTTGTCATTAAAAGACACTCAGCAACCCCACAGTCTTTCTAGCACACCCTTCCATACACACTCCTACTATTTTCTATTATGCTAATGTTTTGCTTAACCAGAACTGTATTGCATATCAGTATCAGTCTCAGCAGTGCTACTGAGCGAGACAAAACATCTCCTCCTCTTCTGCCACCCTCTGACCCTCCTTTTGACTGTGTAAGTATTAAAGAAGGCTGTTTTGCCATAAGGTTGCAGTGCACAGTTGGGATGGTTTCCCACTGTGAAGCTGAGGAGGAGGAGGAGGCCCATCTCAAAATCCTTTTTTCCAATATACTATTTCCCGGTTCTACAGGCCTGATCTACATTCATTTATTAAAAAAAATTTTGTTTAATGTGCCCAGATTACCAACAATTCAAAATGCTTTGTGTTACTGCCCTGTCCTGCGAGTTATTTACCACTCTATCTTTGTTATCTATTAACTTTGTTCCATATCTTTACTGAAAATGTTGAATAGCAATACTCCTCATATCAATTCCTACAGAACTATAATAGAAACAATCCATTCAGAGATGATTGCTCAGTGACAGACTCTTTTAGATCTGTCAGTTGGCCAGGTCTTAATGTATTTAATGTGTACTTTATTGATATTGCTTTGTGCTAACTTCTTAATCAGAATGTAATGCAGAGGCAAACTGAATGCCATAAAAAGCCTAACTATACAATACAAGCATCTTTACCAATCAAACTTGTATTTTCAGCAAAGAATACAATCAGATATGACATGACCTTTATTCTGTAAAATCATGTTGATTGATTTCCAAATACAGAAAACAAATATTTAGCAAACATCTCTGCTTTTTTTACGTCATTCATAAAAATTTTGCCACCTCCAACTAATTACAAGAGCATAAAATGGTAAGACTGGTTTTCTCCTATCTGTGCTGTGATTAAAACTCAAAATCTGTTCCCATTAGCCCTGCAGTTTGAGGATTTTTCCCTGATGCCTTTCACCTCCCTTATGAAACTTCTATATTTCATATAATTTCATATAACAAGACTGTTAGAAATGTCCATCTCTTGTTTCACATTCCTTGTTAAGCACTACCTTTTATTTCTTCTTTTCTGTCTTTATTTCAACCCAGAAGTAGATGGGATTTTAGCCAGATGTGCTATCTTTCCAATTGTGTCTTTACACTAGAAAATGAAGCAGACTGGAGGACTCTGACTCCCACATCTATTTGGATTCACAACAATCTCAAAACAAGATTCCACATTTTTGTCAAATTTACCCATTGAAAAAAACCAAATAAACCCTAAAAAAACAAGCAGAAAATAATATATTGACAAGACAGCTTAACTAAAACAGGAGAGTGGATGCTATAACCTCTCTTTCACTGGTCTTAGTTCTGTATGTTCTGTTGGACTTTTTTTTTTCATACATATAAATACATATAAAGTGCTTTCACTCAGAATCATTAATTTTGACAATTATGTAAGCTCTGTCCTACTGAAATCATGCGAAATTTTGGTACATATCTCAATTTGGGCTTAAGATGCACCGAATCACTGCAAAAACAAAAGAAAAAGCCCAAAGGCTCCACTGAATTTAAAGTATAAAATGGATTACTTAACACAGTTAACTGAGCCTGTCACGCCAACAGCCTGGAAAATATCACTTGAGAAGAATGGGTGAAACAGACAAATTTTTAAGCGTCTCTTCCTTTCAATTGCTACAGGCCTTGAAAAGGAGAATGAGTTAGGTTCATAATATAATTGCTTCTATCCTGATCAACCTGTGGCACTAAAAGAAACTACAAAAAAATCAGTGCATCAGAAACTCAAGACTGAAAAGGGAAAGAAAGATGATACAACTCATCCCAGCTGCAGAATTAAACCAGTGAACCCCAAATCCCTCCAGGCGTTTTAATTTTTCACATTTCCCTCATACAAAAGTAATACATAATAGAAAACTTAACTTCTGTTCTGTTTGGGTGAGCCAGGAAGCCTTCTTGCCTCATGTAAATGGAATGGCAGCTAGGCACTTCTGAAAGGAGAAGATGACAATGCAAGTCAAAAGACGGGAATTAAAAGTGTTCAGGTTATCAATGAGAGAGGCTGCAGGCAGAAGAGAAACAAAAAAGGATGCAAGTTACAGTGAGAGGGAACCTGTCAACACACAGTCAGCATTTTAGAACAGCACGTGCAAGTCATTGGCAAAGGAGAAAATCATGGTATGAAAATCATAGATCCTAGCTAATGTAGGCATTTGAACTCAAAATCTTCTGTAGTAAACTTTGCTAAAAGCTGATTCCCATGGCAATTACACTTTAGACCATTCACAGACAAAAAAATCTACACCAGAGACCACAAATATTTTAAACCCTGTGTTTGTGTATCTATCTTTGTAACTAATTCAACCCAAAAATTTTAATCAATTGCACTGAAAAGACTGACAGTCACACTGGAGATTTATAAACTCTACAACAACATGAGTAATGTCAAACTGAATTTAGAGTAAGATAATGCTTTTTAGATTCTGGTTAAGAACTTCAAGGGTTAATGAAATTTTCTGCAATTGCTAAGCATTTTATCTAGGAATTCAGATGTATCAATATCACTCTCCACTTGCCTGTGTTTAAAACAAAAATGACACCTTTCAAAAAAATAAGCAACCATGCATATTCTAAGTAATACTGATATTTATTTGCTATTCTCCATCTCTACTCAAATCTGCAGGAAGAATGAGAAAAGTCAAAAAGAACTAATGAAAAAGGTATTCTTTAAACGTCTTTTTTTTTCTTGCCCATGTCTTGCACTGTCCCCAAGTAGCCACATCCTGTGCACAGGGACTTGCAAACAGAAATACACCGTAAATGTTTGCCCTTCTAGACCATGTTTAACCTACTTCTTGGATATCAAAAGTCTTGCTTAACAAAGTTTATTTGATCTTGTGATGAACTCCTACCCTAAGCTATGCAATCTGTTACCAGTAACTTGTAACTCTTTAAGAGATGCAAACAGAGGTCAAAAGAGCAGACATTATTTTTCCAACATTGCCTACAGACTCTTTCAGACTGTGATTCCAAATTTCACTGTTCACTGACTAGTGATGAGTATCAAAGACTTGGCAGGATAAGAAAATGAGGTTTTACACTGACTTCACGAAACAAGTGAAACACAGGGCAGTAATAAGTTTCCTCTAACAGTCCATGGTCCCTCTTGCACATCTGTGCCAAACTCTTCATTACCTCCTCTCTCGATGAAACGCTCAGTGCCTGCCTCCTCAGGCCTTGAGAATCTCTAATGTCTCAGGCAGCTATTCTGAGCAACCACAGGAATCAGTGACTCAGTGATCACCCGAGTCAAGTATAGCTCTGCAGACTAAAAGTCAAGGCTCCAAGCAGTGCTTCACCTGCAAGGAATCATTCATGTTACCATGTAGATTGAATTCTAAGGAGAATGGAAAAATCTATGTAAAAAAAGAGGAAGTTGTAGAATTGAAACAGATGCTATTTTCTATTTTAGGTAAAAATTCTCTCATATTGGCAGCAAACCCCTTTTTGACTCATGAACTCCACTCTTGCAAAGTGATAGAGCAGAGTATACTGAATAAAGAATTATGCATGCATCCACAAAGTTTTGTTCTTAGCCAATTTGGGGTTTCATCTCCCATGTTCCTAAGTCAATTATAATTAACATCTGGAGTCTCTTTAAGGCAAGCATTGTTTGTACCAACATTACTTAATCTTCTGGTTAGCTTGTGCTTAAACAGTCCACAGAGGACCAAAAAATACAGCAAGGAAGAGTTTATTTCTCGTAAAGTAACTAGAGTCTTGTTATCCTAAAGTGCTATCAGTTAATTTATGACTATCAGAGTGGGTCAGACTCTAATCAAATTGTAGAAACATTTCCAAAGTGATTATTCAATCAAATGACTAACATGGTTAATTAGGAGCCATAAACATTGCTCTGAAGTTCATCAAAGTAATGACTTGCCCAGAAAAATTACTGCTAATTAAATTGCCTGCTGCTTTCATTTCTACCTTATCTAATAAAAAGTCCAACCAATGAAATTTAGTATTGCAGTTTTAAATTGTACTAAATGCTTGACTAAGACCCAGAAGTATTTTTACAGGCTAAGCGAAGCTACTTCAAAAGAAAACATTTTAGTGAAGAAATTACAGAGCAATTATATGTTTTCTACTCCTTAAACCATTGTTTCAAGACAACAAATAAGACAGAAGCAGGCATGAAATACTTCCAGGGCAGGATCCAAGTGTTTGAGGTGACTGATTTATCACCTTTTAACAAGTTTCAGTCTTTGAAGAAAAATGTGCCTGGATTTAGGACACACAACAAGCTTATTTCAGCTTGTTAATGAAGTAATTCACATAGTGAGGTTACATCAGCTCAAGAACAGCAGAACCCCTTAAAAAAAAAAAACAAATCAAAACAAACTAATTAAAAATACAGAAACATTAAAAAATTACTTATCTTTTATTGTCAATTTGGAATATTCAAGGGTCATTATTCATTGCACCTCTTATTAACACAAACATAGCAGTCATCTTAAAACAATGAATATGGTCTTATATCATATGCCATGAAACCATTCTTTTCCCAGTAGGTGCTATTTTGAAAATTACATGTAATCTAGACAATGCAGAAATGCCTTCTCATCCGGGACTGTCACAGAGAAAAATACTGGAAATAAGCTCTGCAGAAAAAGCAGAAAAAGCCCAAAAAGACTTTCTCAGGACAAGAAAAATCTGCTATTGAATTTAGCAGGCTCAGGTTCTAAGTTTCATTATCAAGTAAGACACTTGAGTGGTCCCTTGGTAAGGTAGTTCATGTTAACTGTCATGTCAGAATTTAAGGAGTTAGGTTGTCTCAGCCCTGTATAGCTCAGAGCAGGTAAGGAATCCTTAAATCATCTTTCCTGATTGTTTTTCAGAGATAAGGATGAGATTTTAGACCCACAATCCCACCCTGCACAGAAAAAAACAGAATTTCATGCTGTGTCCCTAGCTAGGATAGATACACGAAAGATGGGATTTCTGCAGGCAAAGGGATGAAATGCCTGACACTGTTCTACAAGATGAAGTGACTGTCTTCTTCTGAATGAAGCAGAGCAAAGCAGGAACTGGAAACCTGAACCAGGATTTGTTCTTCAGCCATTCCTGTTTCTGACCTCACACAGCCTTCCTAACTAAAGGACACATTGCTAACTCTGAATTACTTTTCAGTTCACTTTATCAGCATCAGCTGAAGATCTGGAGACCCAGGGCACTCCCCATGTGCATGTGACAAAGCACAGTGTGATCAGAGGTATTGCATTGCACACGTGTATGTGCAGAGGGAGAGACATGGAGATGAAGGCTTAGAAGACACTGGCCATCTAAAGCAGGATAGGTGAAGAAGTGAACTGCCTGCCTGGCCTCGCTCTCCACGTGGCAGCTCAGGTGAACACTGTGGTGCACTAGTGAGCAGCTGCCTTAGTCAGGGAGCCTGTTAACAAGTCACTCAAATTCACCAAACACCTCAACCCATAGTGAACCATGCCTACTTCCCTACAGGTTTAAAACAAAGTGATGACAATAAAACTGGAACCTTCTTACTGCTTTCCTGCCTACTTTTCCCACTTACATTTTATTACCAAGTAAGTCATATTAAAAGCAGTTCCCATAAGGAACTGTTCCAAAAGAAGTTGTTCCCTGAAACAGCGAAGGGACTCTGCTGGCAGTCCTGTAATTTATCTTAGACCATGACCTCCCTAATTGTCTTTTTGGTCTGAAAAGTAATTATGTGCATTTTGGCTTTTATTTCAGCAATTCAGACTTTGTGTATCTGTACAGATAGACTTAAATATGCCACTTGTCTTCCCACAGACAAGAAATGCTGCACATGCAGATTCTCTCCGTTTGTGTTGTTGGGTACAGAAGGGCATGCACAGCCCCTCAGGCAGCTGGGACAAACCTGGCTCCCAGGTGTCACTCACACGTGCCAGCCTGACCCTGTGCTACACACACTGTGAACCCACCAGCCATCTCTTTGGTGCCTTGCGAAGCTTCACTTGCACAGTACAAGCACTTCTCTGCTTCATGGACAGGTGGTTGGTTTAGTGGGAGAGATTTTTACCAAGTGCAGAGACAAAAGTAGCCTTTTAAAAATAAAATGTTCAAGCTAAAACACATCATACTTTTGGCATTAAAGTTAAAACATCACAATCACACTGCAAATAACTTTTCTGTTCGTGGATTTCCAAGAGCACTGACAAACTGTTTATAAAGGAGCATTTCATCCACCACTGAAACACGTTCAGCCTCCTGGTGGAAAGCAGCTGTTCACCACACCACTGAGAAGCTCTGACCAGCTCAAAGGTGAAGACTAATAACGAAATCACAGAAAACAGGAGATTTTTAAGTAAGAAAGGCAATTCTACAAATGAGATCACAACAAGAGGATGATAAGGTAGCACCAGGCACCATCAAGAAAAATGCATTTGTGTTTTGCAGGGAGTAGTAACAAATTATTCCTTTTGATCATGAAACCTAAAATTTTTTAAAGCTGCAGAACACATTTTGATTAAAACTCATATGTCTCCCTAAATGAAGGCATTCAAGTAAAAATACCGGAACTAATTACAATCTCCTTATACAGGAATTGCTTGAACATATTTCATCACTCAAATGCTGGTGGATCAAATTTTAGTTCAATCACCTTTAAAAGCACTATCCCCTCACAAGCTGTGTAATGAACAGAGTCCTACAAATTGGTAAAGTCCAACACAAAAGTCAGCATTATCTTTTCAGTAGCAGTTTCAGTATGAAAAATGTAGGTGCACTGAAATTTCACGGGCAAAACAGACAACATCTCTAAAAATCAATTTAAAAATTAAACAATCTTTTCCCAAATCATTATGCCATTTAGAAACATTTAGAATGGAAGGTTTTATTCATCATTTTATCTGTCACCAGCCTTTGCACCAGCAATCAGGGATGAAAAAAAAACTTACAAGCATGTGCACTCACAGATACACATACACTTCCTTCTAAAAATTAGTTAATTAAAATTTGTTAAGTTTAATTTCTTACACCTCACTTCACAAAAACTTGTCAGAGGTTTAGCCCCACCGACTCATGTCTAAGTAGAAATATTACACACATACAGAAAAGAAATCTTAAGCAAACAGCTTGCTTTCCACAACTTTGGTTTTAAGATCTATGACAACATCTAATGCATTTTGTGAGACCAGATGTCAACAGCCTGTCTAGGCGATGTGTAACTTTTTGTACAGCAGAACAGGAAAACAAAGGCTCATACATTCAGCTCTGAATTGAAATTCCACATGGAGCTGATCTTTTGAGTATACTTTAAAATCATGTATTTGCTTTTATTAACCTCTGTAACTGTAAAATGTATCTTAAACATCACTCTCCTTTGAATTCAACAAAAGACAGCAATATTTTCTCTCTCCCTCTCTCCTTTTGTTAGTAATCTTACTGCAAAAATGTCTGTGTTGCTTTTTCTCCCCCGCCCCATCCCCTGCCTGTAAAATCGAAGTTGGACAAACACTGCACGGCTGAAGTGACATATTTGAATGGAATTCAGACCAACCAGTTCCTGTTTATGTTTCTGATTTGAGAATGTAGCCTTCTCATTCACTATACATTAGAAACACACCAAGGCCATAAATGGTGTCAGGTTGCAGGCAGGCAGGGCCAAGCAGCATTAATCATTACTTTAAGGCAACTGGCAAAAGCAGCAGCTGAGGGAACACTACACCCTTCAGCTCCGCATAAATGGACATTCCAGGGTTTGGCGTGTGTGGGTTGGCTTTTTTTTTTTTTCCCCTTCAGCATCCATTTTATGAATGAAACTTCAGGCTGCACAGAGTCCATTCATATAAAAGCTGTGCTCACAGGGCTCAGTCTCTCGGGATCAATTGGTCTTGGGCAAGGCTGATGTGATTGGTTTAAGGCAGGCTTCAGCCTTCCATTACTGATTTAAAATGCAGCCTGTGTCCATTTGACCTGCCTTAATGCACAAAGAGTAAATCCAGACTGCGTCCTCAATCCTCAAATCAAATCATTAGCCAGTGCCACTTACTGTAACTGTAGATTTACAGGATATTTCTCCATTTCTTTGAAAAACAGGGACTGCAGCACAGTTTTTCAGCTCGTATTGTCTGCTTTGAAAACAAAAATACATCTATGGTCTCTTGCCTGTATACTCAACTCTTGCCTATATACTCAACTTGTATTCAGGCTTTCCTTTGTTCATGTAGATAACATTACAAAATTAATTCTATTCTAAATAGAGATTTATTTCAGACAGAATTAGTGAATAGAGGAAATTATCTAGATTGAAAGCAAGCAAAAAGTTGATTCTGCCTTTTACAGCAATTTTAAATCCAGAGTTGCCACGTTTCCCTGTTAGATGCTCGTTTCCTGCTGTCATGCCGTCCAACAGCAGATTTGTGTTTATGTGTTTTAAGAGCAAGTACAAAGTCCAGTGTAGCTCAAGTACTGAACAAAATTCATACTCATGCACTGAAGCAACACAACAAAGACAAGCTTCCAAAACACAAGGATGAAATATTTTAAACCACAGGAAAAACTGCAAAACCCAAAGTGAGGAGGATAGACTTCTTAAATCTACTAACTCAAGGGCAAAACCCTGTACCTTCTCCCCTCCTCATGTCTTTATGCCATATGGATTTTCATTGAGAACAATTGTACTTCTGTGTATAAGAATTTCTTTAAGGCCATAAGGAGATGCAGTTTTGAGACGCGTGTAGTGCAGCACCATATCCAGGAAAAGGATGGGAGTCAGTTCTGTTTCACAGAGCATTTAATAAAACTGTGTTCAAAAATACTGCAAGTATTTGCAGTCTGATAAAAAAAAGAAAAAATAAGAAAAAAGAGAAAGGAAACTTAGAGAGAGTTTGAGGAAAAGATTAAGCAGCTGGAGGATTTCTGAAGAAAGATCCAAGATCTCAACAACGAGTCATGCTGACAGAGCATACACACAATCCATCTACAGTGATTTAGGGGTGATATGTTAACACAAAGACATTGTTTAAGAAGAGGTGTAGCTATGACCAGGGGAATGGAACCGATCAAAGACAAAATGCAGGTTTACAAGCGAGAAATATTTCTTAAATGTGAAGTCTATTTGTCTGTGAAATAATCTCCCACAGAAAAATATTATTAGTAATAATACTTAGCAATCACACAGCATTTTATGTTTTCAGAGAACTGTACAAAAAATAGCCAATAGAATAAAAAACTGTGGTAGAAGCAGCATGAGTTGTGTCACTTTAAATGATGCACTGGTCAATGCACTAGTGAATATCCTGGAAAAGCAAACCTTTACTGACTCTGACTGAATTTTCTCTTCACTCTAGCATCTCCAAATGTCCAAACTTTGCCTTCAGAAGTCCAATAGAATATCCAATTTTTATTTAAAAAATAAATGGGGAAAAAAGCAATTTGCAAATAAATATAATTTGAAGAAATAATTTTTTTCCCCTTGAAATTTCAATTCAACGCTTTATCTTATCCTGTTCTACAAACTCCCAAATTAAGACTATGTCAGTCAATGCCTAGGGAAGAATGTGCTACTAGGGGCTTTTTTCTACCCACTGACTTGCTTTTCAAAAAACACCATATCAGGTATTTGAGAGGACTCTTGCATTTTATTCTGTTTCCTGTCATTAGGTAAGTACATTTATATCATGAATGCCAGAATGCTAACAACATTCTATACCTGTACGAGCAAACTTAGAAGGCGAATAAATGTCATAATTAACAACTTCCTGCACAAGCTTTATACGAATCCTTTGCTGCAAATAAATTATGATCCAGCCCTTTGCTTCAGTACTCTTGTCTGGAGTGCATAGGTCAAAACTATTTGGGGAGGGAGAGCCATGCGGCAAACAGCTTAGCAGGTGGAGCCCCTGCTTCATTTGTTACAAGGGCTGGAATTTGTTTACATAATGAGGCAAAAGTTTTCAAGAAAAGAAAAGATAATACAGCTGAATGGTGAACTTCAGGCCCAAATAAAGCCCATTTTGGCTCAAATTATGTTTTCCAAAGTAGCCACATTATTTCTGCCAGATTTTTGGTATTATCTATTTTAATAGTGCCTACACTGAGACCCTAATCTGATGTTCCCATACTTCTTCATGTAGAAATACAAATGAAGTCCCTAGGAGCTAGGATTTGAACACAGGTAGTACATAACGTTCTTTTAAAAATCTCCCAGTTCTAACTGGGTACCCAAAATAAACAAGTTTATATATCTGATGTGTGTCTCGGCCTCCACTCGTTTCTCTTAACACAGGGGCAGTTCCCCATCCATTCTCACATGCCCAACACATGATATTTGCTTGTGAGCCTTCAGAAATTAAAGGGATGAGAAACTCATAAAGCAAGACATGGAGGCTAATAATTCTGTCTGGAGAGTTCACTCTTTAAGTGATGTGACTAGTATCTTGGAAGTGACAGGGAGAGAATCCAAATTTTCTAAGGTCTGTTCAAGCACATTAATCATGAGGTTACCCTGAAATGAAACTGTGAGAATAGCCCTGCTAATGCCTCTAACACTCAGGAAAGACTGAATCGATCTAGATTTCAACAGAAAATTTCCTGGCACTCAGTAAGAAGTATATGCAAGCAACAATTCCTCCTCTATTTAGCTCCACTACCATTGTGTGACAAATTTCAGATTCCAAAGACATGGTCACAAAAATTCCTCAACCAAAATAACTATTTCAATTGGGCAAAACAAAATATGAGATTTCAACTTAGTAATTTGTCATTTTAAAATTTGATTTTTAGCATTAATTGATACACACACAGCTAGAGTCATACCTTAGCATATTTGCAAATACACTACATCATGTAGGAAGGATCAAGTCTGCGAAGATCCCGCTTAAAAATAAAGCCCAGAACAGATGTGGTATATCAAGTATATCTTCTTTGTTGAAGTACCTGAATACATCACTGAATTCTAGCAGTGCTAACTGTACATGAACGCCCACCATTAGCCCTTGTAAACAAAGGTCTTGGGAAGCCTTTTGGAGTATATTCCATAATGATGCAAAATCTCAAAGCGCTATTATGTCCCTCGCTGCATTTTTGTGCTTAAAGTTGCTAGATTTACCAACAAGTACTAAACACATCTGACTGTCAGTCACGGGAAAAAAAAGAAATCCATGGCAGAAAATGTCTGATTGAACATATATGATGCACTGTGACTTCTAGAAGTGTGGATGGATAAGGAAGAGCCTCTACTCTGTTGACAATTTTCTTTTTCCATTATCTCAAACATCTCCATTATCTCTATTCTGCAGTAGAAATTGCATACCTGCAATTACAATTACAACTAATTGATCTGCCATTTCCCATGTCATAATTAATGTCATGTTTTAATAGAGTTGTAATCATTCTATAATAATGCTTTTCATTCACCAGCTTCCCACAAAGTATAAAAGAATAGTGCACAAAAGCAATGAACTTTTATGAGCCCCTTTCAAAAGCATCCCACAAGGAACATCTCAGTGCATTACAATGAACTTTTTAAATATGTTTCTATATTCTTATCCGAGTTGCAATAAAATGCAATGCAAAAAAGACTTTTTACTCTGGCATTCCTCCTTCCCTGAACATCCATACGTGAAAAATGAAATCAATGATTCAGTGACAAATACATTATGCTTCCTAAGGGGTTATTTAATGTACTCTTAGCAAGGATGGAAAATGATGGTTTCTAGAGAACAGATGGTAACAAGACAAAATATCAACAGACCACAGTTGTTGACTGCAATTTATGGAGTGTACAGATGTGTCAACTTAAATGCAGTGATTCTGAGGCCAATAAAAGTACTTCCTGATACCAACAGATTAATTTTTCATGGCCACTGGTTACACAGCTATTACATTTTTAAAAACTAATCATTCATCTACAAAAGAAACAACAATTTTGCTTGAAGATCACTATTATGAAGTGGAATGTTGTTCTTGCTAGCACAGGACTGGATAGAACTTTGTACATCTTCATTTCAGAATAAAATTTCATGCTTTTTTCCATAAAGAATATTCCAAAGAAAGATGAATGCTAGCAGCCAATCCAGATTTAAAGTAACTATGCAATAAGGAGATTCCACTTCCGAGCTAAATAAGAAGCATGTTTACAAAAGGGCTTTTTTTTGGCCTTTAATTTAGCAAGATGAATAACGGTGCTTGTGAAAGTTGCAAGGGACTGGCAGTGCCTGAAGCTGCAGTCCCACATTTATTATCCTCTGCCACATTAACTACACAGTCTCTCCCATGCTGGTCTGTAGGACTAGAGATGCACAACTGCCAAAGCCAAAGATCTCAGAGTCTTCATCAATGAATGGGTCCAGTTCTAGATCTGATCCGTGTAATCTGAATTCCTTTCCATCTTCTCTCATATTTCAGTTTGGAGAAATATTTCATCCCTTTTCCCCTCCCTGTATAGGCCTAACTCAAATTTACCTAAGGATCGGTTCTTTGCTTGTCAAGAATGAGAAAGGAAAAAGCATCTCTGCTTTCCAAAGTTCCCCATTCTAACATCAAGATGAACTCCCTAACAAGCACTTTACATTAATGATACCACAAAACACCCCACCAAATAGACAGTGTTAAGTTAGCTACAGAAAATAAAATAAAAACACAGTTCTACACTATATCAAATTGCAAGATAGTTCATCATGAGCTAATATTTCAAAGGACACTTCAGCTGCCATGTAGCCTTTGGGAAATAAACTACAAAAGCATCTAGCCAGAGACTGAACCAGAAGGAAAGCCCTGGGAGTACAGCAGCACCCAGAAGAAGAGGGAGTCAGACAGAAGTCAGACAGGGCTGTCCATTCCCCCTGCCCAAGTCAGCATGGATGTGTACGAAAGCAGTGTACCCTCATCCAGAAGTGGACTCAGTACATACTGAAATCCCTCCCTTTCAACAGTGTGGCATACATAAAGCAGGACAGATGTAGAAACTGAAGAAGAGCTGCAGAAACCACTTACACAAAACTGAATAACATTTTGATTGCATTTTCTTGGCTCCATACCAATCAGCTGTTTAACCTCACCTAGAGCACTCCACATGTTTTAATCTCAACTTCTTTCCATACCAGCTTCCTTTTACTTAGCTTTCTTCTCGTTACTTGGTACTCATTACTAAACTACTTTTTTGACTTCCTACTTCTCTCTCTCTTTTCCCAAGTATAATATAAATATTATGTTCAAATTGTGTCAAACATTTACAATGTTACTCCCTGGATTTATTTTTCTACATTTTCTATTGCTTATCTTTTCTATTTTGATCACAAGCTATCGAGAGCAGGCTCTGCCACCACCTCCTCTGTTTTGTACTGTCTGTAGAGCAATAAGGTTCCATTCCAGTTGACCCATAAACACAGTCATAATAAATATTAACAGCTACAATGTATTCTCTACATCAGCAACCTGGTATCACAGATTATGTACCTCCACAGCAGTATGCACAAACTGAGAAGCTGACACCAATTTGGCTGATTCTTCTCCCTCATCGGTTTTATAGCTGTATAAACCCCACTTCAGTGGAGTCACTACTGTTTTAAAGTAATGCAAGCAAGAGGACAGAGAGTCCTCTATTTCTGGAGGACAAATGGAAGAACTAGCAAAATGGAGCGCACAAATTCAGAGGTCAGACATGCGATAGTATAGAACAAGTTCCCTCTGAACAAAGCTCAAGTTTGCACCCATGACTTTCTTCCTTGACTTCTTTCATCTGTGCACTTTCTGGAGAGGTATTTCTAGCAAATGAAACCCTGTAAAGACCAAGCAATGGTGGCACAAGTCACACTGTACAATGTAGCAATCTTGGTATTTTGCAATCTATCTCAGACATAATTTGTGAGGCTTGAGTGTCAAAAGAGAAAGTTTCAATTCATATGATCAAAACATCAATAGCACTGGCTTGGACTCAATTATTCCTTTGCTATGCAGAACTAAAGGAGAATCTCACCTACCTGAATCATATGCAAAATCCCTAGGTTCCTGTTTAATCATCAGAGGAGGGGGGAAATTTTGACTGGCTGCACTGCCAACCATAGCGCTGTGTTCATACACTGGATCGTGGTACTCCTGCTTAAAACCTTGAGGTGGGAAAGGGATGTTTGGTTCAGACATCTGGCGCTGATATATTGGACGTCCTTCCCTTGGCATTGCAGGCAAAGGTGGGAAAGAATTGCAAGGTTCAGAGAGCTGGCGACGAAATCTAGGACACAAGTTAGAGAGGTCGTGTAAATTACTTGAGCTACATTCCATTTCCCAAAGATCTTCACAAGCCATTATTAGTGGCTGTATCACTCTCTCAGTAACAAACTGCTTACAATCGTGCCAAGTGCTTCCATCAGGATAATTTGTGTTGTAGAACAGCGACAAGCAAAGAAACAAAAATCCCACCTATTAATACCAGCTCTAAGACCTGTCCTCACCACATCCTCTTTGCTTTCAATATCTTCTCTCAACAGAAGAGGCAAACAGGAAATGCACCAGCTTCAAACAGTAGAAAGACTGACATTCTATCACAGTAACAAGAAGGAGGCGTAGGTAGAGTTCTCTGTTCTTTCACGAGTGTTAGCAACATATCGCTCGTATTCTAATTTACTCTTACCCATCTTACTGTTACACAGAAACCATTCTGACCACAATAAACAGATTTTGAATAGAGTATTGTCTGCTCTAACATTTGGAAACATTCCAAGGTAACAGTCCACTGTTCTGTCCTCTCAGGGGTAGTGTCATGAGAGATGGACTCATAAGGAGGGCACTGCATTCCAACTGTAACAGGAAGGGAATGTCAGCACCCCAGAAAAAGGAGAGGGTACAAATTTTTGCTATGAGAATTATTCTCCTGCCTTCAATTTTCCCCTTAGTCATTTCTACATGAAAGTATAATCCATAGAAGCCACACTGCTATTTGCTATTCCCAAATGCTCTTCAGTAGGCATAAAAAAAGGGAACTCAGTTTTAAATTAACTTTATTTACATGCAATGCTACTATCAAGAACCTATGCTTGTGTTTTCTTCCATAAAACCTATCTACTTGAACTAAAAGGCCTGAATGTAATTACTTGGACATCTGCAGGTTCAGAAGCACAGAAGAAGACAAGGATGCTATTTTCCTACTGTGCCCGTTGATGAACTGCATGAAGTCTTTCTGTTATCTCCTGCAGATTACCACAGTAGTAACCACCACAGTAGTAATATTGTATCTGCAATAATCAACAGCAGATGCAGTGTTCTTGCAACAAACTGCTTACTAGTTCTATTATCACTTATTATAAACAAGATACACTTAAAAAGAAAATTAAAAAGAAAAGAAAAGTAACCTGTGCCTTTCTCTGGAAGCTCCCTAATGTCACATTAAATAAAATGAAGATCTAATCATTCTTGAGTTTCCTGTGCTTTGGATCTGAACCAACTTTGGTTTGTGCAAGCAAAAGTCTTTCTCTTGGAGAAAACTGTGTGAGTGAAGAACAATGCAGGGGTTTGATTGCACAAGCAATACAACCCTTGACTATCAATTACAAATTGATAGGTAGTACATGTTTCTGAAAAAATTTAACCTCCACTACCATCTGTCATAATACTGTTGTAACTTGTTCTGACAAATATTTACTCTCATAGCTTAATTACAAATACTGTGGAAACTACAGAGAAAGAAACTATGACAATGTAGTAGTGGAGACAAAATTATTTTTTTAATGCTAATGTAAATACTAGAATTTTTGCAGTAGAAAGAGTACTGCACTGTAACATTGGGTTTTGCAATTCCACCTACACCTGCAGAAAATAAACTTAGAAACTCAAATATATTATGAAACATTTAGGCTGACTGGCACTGCATTCATTTCCCTCTTTTCCTTTTTTCATTAGCCAAAAAAAGAAGCAGAAATTATCATTAAGAACTGTCAAGGAGTGAATCAGAAAATTGCAACTTGAAGATAAAATAAGAAACAGGCTCACTCACAAAGCCTCAAAGGAAGTTAATAATACTTGTTGTACTGGAAGCTTTGTATGGAATCAAGCCATTTGTTTATACAAGTGGATTTGTTTCCTGTTGGTACTTGTTAGGACCACTTATCGTTCATATAGTCATGCCCTGTATGAAGATGCATGGGCTGTATGTACTAGATAGTAATGCTATCTTATGCTACCAATGTGTGATCCAAAAAATTGTGCCTTGAATTACAGATTCATATATGAACCCACACAGGTAGGTCATTTGTTTAAATGGCATTTTCTGAACACACTCATTGTAGTACTATCTCACCCTGTAAATCAGGAAAACTTGATTTCTCAAAAATACAAAGTAAATGTTTGCTTCATACACAAGATTCAGAATAAGTTAGAAAATAGGGAAAAATTATCTTCCATTACATTTGCACCTTTCTTTAAAAATGGAGAAAAATGAATTTTTTTTTTGCTTAAGTCAACTATTTTGGGCTTTACTAGAACACATGATGTTCTATAATAAAAGGGAAGCATTAGGGCAAAATGCCCTAAAGAACATGAATATCAAAGACAGGGGGCAGGGAGCAGAAATCATGTAAAGAACCTAAAAAGCTTGCATAGGGCACGAGTTATGGGTACAGAAATTACACTAAGGTGTATGCAAATATCTACATATACTCAAATTAGGGCTGGCAGGCAGGTTCAGTGCTCTCTTTAGAGATTGCTTTAAAACAAAAGATTTTTTTCATCTGAAAAATCTTACTACTGCTCTTTGCACATAAGCCATTTAGCTTCTGCTGATTTCAGTCTCCTGACAGCTTGACTTTGGTGTATATAGAGAAACACATTTATCCACCATGCTGTTAATCTAAACCATGGCCTGGCTTCACTGAGGGCCTGTGTGGTTAGACCACAGTCCACAGCTGGGGAGGAGATGGGGACTATGGCAGCTGAAGGGGCCAATTTCTTCACTGCCAGAAGGGCTTGTAGAGAACCTTGGGTGGTATTTAAAGCTATCTCAGCAGAGCACAAAACAGCAATATAAACCTTAGCAACCTCCTTCAGAAGTGATCTACACAAATCCCTGGAGATAATAGACCTTATTAGAGCAGAAGCATGCAAATCACACACCCAACAACTATTTTTCTTTTCAGACAAGTTTCTGAACATATCTCTCTTTACACACCATTGGAATTTTAAATGCTCAAGAGCAATCATAACACAGCGTACAGAAACAGGTTCATGCAATAAAAGTTAGGACAAATAGAATTCCACAAACAAGTGGAAATCAAGAAACAGGGAAATCCACTGAGCACATCTGTTGCAAAACTGAGCTAAGAAAGTTGTCTGGGGATTTTTAGCATATTGAAACAAAACAGGGTGACTTAAGGACAGTTTAATCTTTAATTCTAGACTAGCTCTTGTGGCTTTTACTCAGACTAATGTTATTTAAGCACAGTTTATGTTGGCATCTTAGTTTGTTTGAAATGCTACATTACAAAAGGGCTTGGAAAAATGATCCACCCTTCCAAAGAATATTGTGAAGCAGGAACACTGTAACATGGCCACTTATCTCTTAGACAGGTGAACTGCTTAGCAGGAGGCCAGATATTTATAGTTGGAACATGCTTGCAAGTGACTTCACCTCGTAGGGCTTTCTAACCTCAAGTGAATCAAAGAACTATAGAACAGCCCAGGTTGGAAGGGACCTTGAAAGATCATCATGTCCAACCTTTCACGGGAAAGGGAGCCTAGATGAGATTACCCAGCATAGTGTAATCACCTTCACAAGACAGAATCAGCAGGTAATTAAAATTCTGTCACTGCCAATATGAACTCCTACAATACTGCACCAAGCCAAGTGCCAGCCTTTCATAAGCATATTTCTGACACTATGAACCTTGCTGGTTTTTACCTTGGTCCCCCAATTTAAAAGGGAATAGTTGTGGGCAGGAAGCCAGTACTACCCTATATAGGAGAGTTGTAGCCACAACAGAAAGACCTTCTGCATGGGTCCCTCACATATTCTGTGTTTTACCTGTGATCCATAGGAAAGCTGTTGTCTTGAATGGACTGGGATGGAGGGAGATGAGTAGGGAAAACCCGGTCAGGTTTAGGAGTCTGAGTGGAGTTTGGGGAGGCATGGTGCAGCGGTGACACAGGAGTGCTGGATGGCGTTGGTGGGTTGGAGGGCCTCATTCCCACTTGTGGTTTCTGATCATAGGCACTATTAGTAAGGCAGAGGAAAAGCAAGTCAGGTTATTTTTACTGAAGAAAGAAAAAAAACCCCCATAGCATCTATATCCAGAAAAAAACTGCCCCAAGTGTCACATTTAGAAACTTTTGATTATAGTTAACTTATTAACCGGGTTGGGGCAGAAGAATTCTCTACTTTGCACTGAGAAGAGCACAGACGAAAGCATGTTAGAGGCAAACGATTCAGCACAGAATTTTCTTCTCTGGGGCACAGAAATGTATTTTTAAAGGACTCAGTCTTACAGTCACATTCTAACAGGAGATATACAAAATACATAAAAGTAGAAGCACCTGGACTAGAGCACAAAGAGCTGACAGTGCCTGTCAAGACACTTCTTTTGCACAAACCACAAAGTGAGACAGTAAAACAATACAGCTAGAGGGAAGGGATCTGACCCAGAAAAGCAATGGTATGTTGGCTTAGCTACCCACACTAGGATGTTAGCAGCCTCTCATGACAGGTTTTTTTATTCCTCTCTCAAAAATAAAGTGCTGGTCCTACAAATACGTAGATGCTGTTTTCAAAGGTATCTCAAATCAGGAAAGGACTTGAGAGCACTTTGATCATCCATCTTTCTAACCAGGAGAAATGGAGACATTAGGTATATAGTAAGCAAAAGCTTGCATACTTTCCTACATCAGGTTGCCTAGCACCTATCAAATCAATCAATGGATTCATTTATTTTTGAAAAACAAAATCATTCTTTATGACTTGCAAAGGTGCCAGTCTTTTTGGGTTTTTTCCCCCCTTTTCATACCCAAAAAGTTAAATGTTAATGCTTTAAGTGCTAACAGTTTTCATAATACATTAATGTGAATCAAAACTCACAAGCTAGATGAAAATTTCTAAAATAGACTGATATGTCAATAAGAAATCCTTCACTGCTGACACTAAAGGAAGGACTGACATGCAAATGCAACCAAAAGAAAATCAATAAAGAATGAAGAGGTATCAAATCCCTCCAACACCCACAAATAAATAAAGCTTTTATTATCTATGCCTGTAAAAGAAGACAACTTGCTTTTGAGTAAGTACCAAAGATGCAGAACCTAATGAAACAGTGTTTTGAAACGTAATCACCCATGAATACATACACACAACATCTGCAAAACTTGTCAAAAACCTAATGTGTTGCTCAGACCTGCCAATCTCTTGTCTGTTACACAAATCTCTCTTTCCTAATGTGCACAATGCATTTTGAAAGTACTTTCAACACAGCTTGCAGAAAACAAGACATTCCTTCCTTCTATTTCACACTTGCACCCTGGGTTTTTAAACTCTGGCTATCTCCCATGGAGGAGGAGAATATGCATTTTGATGAAAAACATTGCTTTAAAATGATTATGTAAGTGTTTGACACAACTGTAAACAAATCCATCAGTGTTCATCAGCTAAATGCATTATCTCATCAGTCTGTTATCTGCTGAAGAGGTAACTTTTATAAGATCTCTGTTATGGTTTTATTACTCTTTAGTCAGCCCTCATTTAAATCAGCAGTTCTCACTGCAAACATGCTCCTGATTGCTTTACCTGACATTGTACAGGCACTTTTCCCCATAACTGAACTTGAATGGTTGCTCTTGACTGCAAGCAGAGCCAAGTTCCGAACATGGGCTATGGGGTTCCTTCTTGATTTTCACAGGGAGACCATGAAAAGCCACTGCAAAGAGAAAGAAAATGCAATTAAAACTCAAGTATAATTTACCAATTAGCTTTCCCAAGTAAGCTAGACACTGCTAATTAAATACATGATTAATTAATCCATTGTAATAATAAAAACAATATAGGAAATAAACATTTCAAATATTTCTTTGGTGTCAACTGAAAAATAGACACCAGAGATCCTTCGCATTGGCTATTATCACTTCTATTGTTTAACAGAATTATGGCGAGCATCCCATCTCATTAGCAGGAAAATAACAGCCCACTTATATTCGGCTTAACTACTGTAAATGTTGTCAAAGGCAAAATACTTCCCAGGCACCAAATGTTTCTAAGTAGTATCAGTGAGGTAGCTTTTAGCTATAAATGCAATAATAGCCCACTTCAAAGAGTGCCACACAAATGCCTACAAAATAAATTTGTCATATATCAGCCTCACATAAGATCAGTAAACTTTTTGTCCCACAGAATGCTGGAAAATTTGCAGTGAAACTCTTGAAACTGGATTATTGTATCGGCCTTTAATTACAAAAAAAATCTAAATCTAAAAAAATTCAGAAGAAAAGGCTTACGTAATTTTTCTTAAAAATACATAAGATAAAATCCTGGCCTCACCAAAGTCAACAGTAAACGTGATTATAGACACAAACCGAAAAAAAGTCATACTTTTTAAAAGCTAACAAAAAAACAGAGGGGATGTGGCAGAAACACAGCTAATTAGAAGCACAAGCTGATCTGTATTAAGAAAAAGGCCAAAGGTAAAGACAAGGTTAACCAGCAAATCAGTTTAAGCCAGACAACTGTCCTTATCTCATATCCAACCTTAACCAAAATTAAAGCATTAGAAAATTCAAAGTTCACCTGACATCGACAACACCAAGTAAGTGGCTAAGAGGACAAAGGACTAAAAGACAGGTATGTAACAGCTTGCAAACACACCTGTCAGGTTTTAAGTAAAATGAAGTTGTAAATACATTTTTGAACTCTGAGATGCCTAGAATTCACAGATAATTTTATCACTGATTTTTGATGTTTTCACCAAAACACCATAGTATGAACATCACATTCCAGCCTGATGTAGGCACTTGAGTCTCCATGAAAATCCACATATATGCAACAGTTCCTGTTAAGGAATTTCAGCACAAAATCGGGCCATTATTGTAAACCATCAAGTAGCATCTTGCCCCTTCTCTTGTACCTGAACTTAGGAAAGACAACTTGTTAGAAACTATATATTTTCTGATACTAATGCGTCTGCATACACACGCCTGGTGTTCAACGGAGAGATAAATGAAATGCTGTTTAAGAAGTGAGCATCAGAACCAATAACTCTTGCATCTGCGAGTAAGGTCTGGATTCCAGACTCTTGCCACAGGCTTTCTCATGGTTGGGCAATGTTCACAGAACTCTTTCACAAACAGAACCTCTCATACCCTGTTACATGACAGCTTCTACTACTGCCTTTCAGTTAAGACATCTACAACATAACACTATGCTATTTTGCTATGTATTTTCACAAAACTCACAAGAATTATCTCTAGAGCTGCTATTCAGCTATTATATTTGGTGGATAATTGTCAGTTATGTGGAAAGATAGAAAGGAAAAGCAGACAATAAAACACATACACAAATGCATCTGCACAGCACAGCAACTTAGGAAACAGATGGAAAGTGTGAAGGTAAAAAGAAGAATTCTTCCTGATTAAAACTGTCTGAACCTGCACTAAAAAAGACCATGTGGATTTCTTGAAAAGAGATTATAAAATTTAATAATATGGCAAAATGCAGCCCAGTCAGCTTTCCAAAAATGCTGATATCCAGTAGCTCGTTTCAGGATGTTGCTAGTGAACTCTTACTGCTGACTCTCCTTTGCATGTCTTGGTCAAATAACGCACACCACACATTTACTGCATATGATGGGCCCCACAACTCTGGGATGGCAGCTCTGATGCAAAGGTAGGCAATATCTTTAACTTGAATCAGAGAATAAAAGTACAACTGCAACAAGACTCTTTTTTAAAGCCAGTATCACATATTTGCACAAAGGCCACATGCTGCTCTATTTTTTTTTTTATTTTTATTTTTACTTTGCTACTTCCTTGGAGTTAATCTGTTATGAAAAATTACTTCCCTTATTTATTTTTAAATAACGGGAGTACAGAGACTCCCACACTACAGCCCTGTGCGGAGAACTGGCTGGGTATTTCATCACAGTGCTGAGAGCCTGAACGTCTGCTAACAGGCAGTTTTCCAGCTCACTGGCACAGGCACAAGTGAAAGCAGCACATTCATTTTGTGCAATTTGCTTTACCTTCCCACATGGAGTTGGTGCATGTAAAAGGCTGTTAAGTACTAAATTATTCCTTATCAAATCACCATCATCTGGAGTCATGATCAACACTAATTAAATTACTTTCACTGAACACGGCTCCAGCCTGCTGCCTCAACTGCGAGGTACGTTTTATTTTGCTTACTGTACAGTCCTAGCAAGGTACAGGGCACAGTGCTAGAAGGCATCTGTGCTGTAGTTTTAATTAAAGTTTACCTCACCTTCCTCCCAGCTTTATAAGCTAGGGTAAAGTGTATCAAATCAAGTAGGTTAACACCTTCACTTCATTTAGGGAAAGCATCACAGTCCAAAGTGATTTTATATTAGATCTTTATCTTAACTACAACAAGAAAGATAATGTAGCTGTAAAATTTAAAGCCTTCCTCGGGCAGTCCCCTGACACAGTCACCATGCTAAGCTTTATCTGTAACTCCTGAAGTGCACACTTTTAGAGGCAGAAAGGAAAAAAGATAGCCTGACAAAAATACTTCATTTTTGGGGGGCTTTCTCAAAGGCTACTTGCCCTTTCAGACCATATCTTAAGTATGGCTGAAGATGACAGACTTTAACAATAAAATTTCAAATGTTCAAAGCAGTTCTGGTATCACCACCAAAACCCTCTACCCATCACTTTTTATTTTAGTGTGACACTCATCCTATAGAGCATCTATTAAAAGAGAATTTAAACAAACAGCGTTTTGCTAAACTGGATTTTATATTATGTTTTCAATCGTCTTTCTTTTGAGGAGAGCAGGGTTGCTTATTTATACAATCTAATTTTAGTGCAGCATACCAAGCTACCAACACATTCAAATTAACAAAATGACATTTTAAACAACCATCTCCTCACCACTTCTTTTTTCCTGATGGTAAATTCACTTTACTTAACCCCAGAACAGAGTCTCAACCCTATTAAAGTAACGGGCTCTCTGCCTTAATAACGATCTTATTAAGAAGTGACCAAGGGCCAAGATTTCATCCCGAGTGATTACTTACATATAACTACCTCTGAACTTGAAAGGCAAACAATCTTACACCATGTATTTAGATGGATGACTTCAACACCTCATCTCAACTACTGCCAAAGTCAGGCTTATCTGTATTAGCAAGGACTCATCTCACAGACTCTGCCTGGAGCTCCTCCGAAGCCAACACACGGATATAAGGCAAGCAGAAGGACTGCTACCATCTGCAGCAAATTGATGAAGGTATAATATATTACTGCATGCATATTCTCTGTGCATAAATATATCTATTTATATCTGCAGAGTAAAAGGGCTTGCATATTATACATAATGTGCTGCTGTACAGACCTAGATTTTACACAAAGCAATAATGATTTCACCACGAAGGAAACTCACACGTACAGGGTGAAACACAGGGTGAAACCTGCCATCCTTCCTTCAGAAGTGCTGTTCTCCTTTGCTATCTGTCAACAGCCTAATCCTCAAACATTTCATTCATAATAACACCCAAAGAAGAGTCAAATGAAGAACAATTTTATTAAGAACTCTGAAATCAAAGGAGGAATCTGTTTGTCTCAAAGGAGTCTGATATATACACTTTCTAGCCTGAGAAAAAGGAAATGTACCACCTCTGTACAGACAGAACTGAATCTGCTTCTTTTGAGAAAGCCCCAAAAGGCACTGCATTAAGCAATGGATTAAAATATTTTTCAATTCAAGAGCTTATTATTCAAGATGAAGAAGAAATGAGGAATATTTATGTGAAATGGCAAGTAATTGCTCCTTTGAACAAAAAGTGACTTTATAACTTCCAAACTTCAGATTCCTGCCCAGAACACACAATAAAATCTTATTTTATTTTCTGAAGAACGGTTTTAAATATATTTTTAAAAGCCATGAAATACTACTGGCAATTCAATGACACTGGCTAATGGCAGGCAATCTTGGCTCCACCAAAGAGACAAAGACGTCCTATTATCAACACTTGTAGGTAAAGAACATGTACTATATGGTATAAAATCAATTGACAGCAGTTGATTTTATACCACACCTTGCTTGTGCTAGTGAACTCCAGTGTCTCCTAAGTAATACTACATTCACATGTATTAAGCTCAAGGACCTCGGGTATCTGAAGAGAAAAGGAAATTACAGTTAAGTCATGGCCTAAAAATGCTGTTTCTGAACTGCTTTTCACATTTATGCTCTCAACTCACTCTCTAAACATGATTTTGTAAATCAACTCACTAATTTTTCTCATCGAGGCAAAACTGTTAATGCACAACGTAAATTTTGAGAGATTTCTTGAACATATTTGAATACAGGGGATTTGACTCAACGGCCAGATGGGAAGACAGAAGATGTGAAAATACTTAAGCTAATACCGCTGCAACTCCAGGTACTAGACTGACTGAGGTGATACAGAATAATACTTGGTAAAATTTCAAAAGCGAGAAGGCCCCTGTACTGATAAAGCCAACACTGTCACACTTTAAATCTATCTCTCGATACACACTGAAATGCAGCAGACACTTCAGATACATCAGAGTCTTTCCAAGATTCTTTTCCAGTACATTTGCTTCTGCCAAGCCCTCCCCTTCCCCCAACACACAAAAATCCATTACTAAAGGGTCTAATCTCAGCTATCAGCACAGAGTGCCTTTTATGGAGCCATTAAACCATTTCTCTTGTTTACAGTGCCTGAAGAAAGATGTGAATTATGTCTGTGACAAAACAGGCGATAACATTTCTAAACTGCTATCAAAATGCAAACTGAAATACACTTAAGGACAGGGACCCTAATTTGTGTTTTTGCCATTTTCCTCCCTCACTATAACTTAACAGCACTCACCTGATGATTCAAATAGATTTATGCTGTACGTACAACAGGTAGGCATAAAAAAAAAATCTGCTTTCAAACAAACAGTTTATTGAACATTCGTCAAAGAGCATAAAATGCTAGTTACCTCTTAGGTGATAGCAATGACCTAGATGCTCTTATCAGTAGACATTTTCTAAAAATCTAAACACAACATTGTGGGTTCAGATGAGGCCTGAAATGCGCTATTTTTGCAACAGTCACTTAACATTTGAAACATAAGTTCAGTATAGGTATTTGCACATCTGATGCAATGAGCTACACAACTAAATACTTTCTCTATACGTTTCTAATTGGGAATGCCATTCTTTATATGTATTTTCTGAAGAGATTTCAAAAATGTGCATTTAACTCATGATACAATAGTCTTCTGCATTCTAGAGGGCATTGATTGATTATTTATTTCTAGATCATTATGATTCGTGCTTTAGACCTTTGTGGACAGCTGCCTCTGAATTTCACTAATCATTTAATAAGCATCAGATTACAGACATTGGAATGCCAAAGCAGAGTGCTCTTTCAATTTCATTGTACTATATATTTTGACACAAAATTTTACTGCCAACTTTGCGATGCTCAGGAGAAATCAGCAGAAGCAGGTACTCGACACAGGTGACCATTCGTACTCTGGAAGTTATTGTGCTGTAGCTAAATGTGGCATGCAGCCTAGTATACTAACAAAAACTGAAATAAAAACATCAGGTTGGAGAGGTGACCGATGAAGAGAGCTAGGACAGTAAAGGCTTGTAAGCAAGTATTTCTAGCTAAACTGTTCCAAATGATTTTGAATTAAAAGCCTATAAATACAGAAGACTGCTACAGCTGAAGACAAAAGTGACTGCAAGCATGGATGACTGAGGCAAGATTTGCAATTGCTTTCACCCCATGTGATCTCTTGCAAAAAACCCTTTTGTTTCTGGCCACTGCAACAGCTGCAGAAATGGGCAAGACTTGAAGACTGTGAACTTATTTAGAAGTGGCTGAACAGATTTCATCTGCACAGACGCCACCAAGTTCTTCAACCATTTATCTATCAAAGTCACCTCTATCAGATTTTAGCTGAGCTCCAGTCAAATGGATTTCATTTAGGTCCTGCTCTCTGCCAGATACTGGAAGAAGTTGGTGACAAATTGGATATCTGACACACAGATCTGTATCATCACTGTGGTTTCTTGGACTATCCTGGCAGTTTATAGAAAAACTGAACATAGACAAGAGACCTGAACTTTCACTACCTTATAAATGAAAGCTGCTAGAAAGGGAAGGGAGAGTGAGAATGGGGGGAATGTAAGCATTTTGTCAAGTACCTGTATGAAAAAGTACATGAGCTTGATATTATTCTCCATTTTATGGTTGCAGCTAGAAAACCAGAATTCCTTCAAGATGTAGAATTCAGACCTAAAGACAACTGGGCTCCATCTAGACTTACCAAGTAGTGACCATTCACCTGAAACAGTCTGCATGTCTATTTGGATATTTGTGTGCATGCACACAGAGTCAAATGAAAGTAAGCATACTGAATGTGCAAGCATGCAATGATATAATACATACAGTCAAAATACGTGTAATACTGTAGTAAAAAACAGAAAGCTTTTTCCTCTTCAAATGGATATGTATAACTGAGGAGAAAATGGGGAAGCAGTATGTAGAAGAAAGTAACTACTCGTAAATGTGTGAAAATGCGTTCAATAAAAAGCTAGTTCTTTCTCATGTGGTAGCCTGACTCTGAGTCCAGAGAAGGAAATCTCTGGATAAACCCTTACCATAGAGAATGCTCTGCCACCCCTTGTCTCAGTGCTCTTTCCCAGAAGTGGAACTTCATGACCGGGCAGTGCTTGGCAAACACATTATATATGATTCCATCAATTCAGTCTTTGCCTTGGCTTCAGATCAGATCCTTCCAGCCCCTACCAGCTCAAAAGATAGAAACAGCATGGGACCTCATTTTTTGGAAGCTAGTTCTGAACGATGAGCCCAAGCACCAGCTTTCAAAGCCAACTGGCAAGAATAGAATACGTGGGCAAGATGGATCTATTTGAGAACCTTGTTTAACAAAAAGAAAATACCAGCTTTGAAGTAATCTGTCACCTTTACTGGAAAATATGCAACTACAAACGCACTTTAATAACAGTTAGAACTCACACTGCAAAATGAAGCAAATTGCTTATTTTCCCTTCCAGACTAAAGCATACAATACTGTGCATGTCAATTAATGATCTACTTGAATACTGCATTGCATGAACACTACATAATAGTATAGTCTTTATAATCTTCAGGGGGTGGGAAAGGATGGGGGGGTGGTGAGGGCATGGAGGTGAAGAATAAAAGACAGCCCTAAAATTGTGTGATTTTGCCCTCAAAGTCTACATGGACTTCTCAGATGACATGGTATGAGAACAACAAAAAAAAAAATTGATTTTGAATTTGAATTAGGAAAAAGTAGCAAGCAGATGAAAATGAACTGAAGCAAGAGCTAGAATTTACTTTTGTTTACTACCACAGAGTTTCAAGATGGAAAATAACAGGACCTTTTCCTACAATTGATATCGGGAAATTCTGGACATTGAGATCTATAGTAAAGCATCTGTCTTTGCAAGCACTGCTTGTTAAAATAACTTGCTCTTGCTTTGGAGTAAGAGAAGTATTTTTTCTTTCCTAATTTTTTAAGCAAAAAGCATTACAGATTAATGACTAAAGGATGAAAAACGGTATTAATGAAAATCAATTTTAAATTAAATGAATCACCTGAATCTAGATTATGTTAATTCTATATATTCACCATAATTTTGCCTATCCTTACTATGACCTGGCATTAACATGAAGTCTTTGAGAATAGCACCTGAGGCCAAAAAAAGGGTTGAAATAGAATACACAGAAGAGTTCACTGTACCTACAGCACACCAAAGTTGCATAACTATCCACCAGGCAGATTTATATGAGGGCATTTGTACATGGGGAAAAGGTGACCAACAAAATCACCACTATAATGCAGGCATATGCCATTTCTCTACAGGATAGCTTATTTGACAACTTAATATGATGGTTCTGCCAATGTTCCACAACAAAATTCTTCTAGATGCTTCTTCACAAAAGAAAATAAGTGTCATTCTCTAACTGAAATGTTCTTTTCTAAAGCTTATGTTCTAAGACACTAAAAAAATTTGCCAGTTTAGCCATTTCTGAGCAGCTAATCCAAGACCCCCCTGTCATGACAGATGCAGCCTCCCTGAGAGGTGGAGGGATTCCCAGTCAGTGTGGGAGAGGAAGCACAATATTAAGGTTGTACCCGTTCAGCTTAATAAATGGTTCACTGCTACAAATTCCCATTTTTAGTGCAAGATATCCCTGATTTGCTGGTCTATGCAGTTGCAATTTCTGAAATGCTCATTAGAGTTACTGAGGATACACCTGCAGCTTCTGACCCTGGAAGTGCTGAAGGCACCACTGAGATAATTCAGATATTTGTAGCCACTTGGCTTCTCATTTAAAAGGACCATTCCAGTGGAAAATTGCATAGTATATTCAATGACTATATTTAGTATAGCAAAAATTAAAAAGTCCACCCCAAAGGGTAAGCCACCTGACTGGGGGTGTGGGGGGAGTAACTTACAGTAAACACCAATAAAAGCCTACTCACTAAACCAAAAGGCAGAGCAATTCCAAGGCAAATTTTTCTAGAGGCTGCTAGTAAACACCTAGTTAGGGCACTATAGGTCCTTTGTCGCAAATTGATGCCGTATTCGGGCAGCTGCTATCTGACTGAATTGAGACCTGGTATTAGAAGACTGTCTACTCCTTACCCCCAAGTAAAGAAACATTTTGGCACAATTTTGGTTAGCTCATCCCTCTTTGCCTTGACCCCCAAAAGATTTCCACTATCCAGTTAAGAATTGTCTAGAAGGTATTTTCAGGCAATGGGAGCTGCAGTTACCAACACAGCTGCTTAGCCTCCAAAAGCAGCAGTCTCACAGAAATGCTGTCACAGGCACTGTTTTATTCCAATTTATGTCCCCTTCCTGCAGTTCTCTCTTTCCTTTCCAGACAGTTTACCTGTCCTGTAGGAGACTCACAGCTGCAGGCAGCGGAGTGGAAAAGTGCTGCCAGAGGGTCTCTGCCTCCCAGCAAGTACCTCCAGGGCAAAAGTGAACATGCTGACAAATACCATGGACACTAGATAACTGAGAAGAATACAAGGAAATCTGCAGAACATTGGTGGGAGGGAGAAGAGAAGGATTAATCTAGGAGGAGCAAACTGGCTCACTTTGATGTCTGAGGAGAGCAGGTGAGGCAGGACGAAAAGCTCTCCCTGCCCCCAAAATAAACAAAGGCTTAGTGCTCTCTGAAGGAGGAAGCAGTAACCTAATAAAATTAAACCAGCTGGGTTCTCTTAGCAATTAAACTAAACACGGGGATAGCTGAAGATGATTACAGGGAGGAAAGAAAAAAAAAATCTAAAGAATTTTTAATCCCTCTATACTGGACCTGCAACCTCCACGACCCCACAGAGAAACAGGGCTGCTCTTCACCTGCATTTGCTTTCCGTATTAAAATCCTGGGAGGAGATCGGGACATTTGTTCCTACAGTTACTGATAATGTATCTGACTCCAAAGACTCCCAGGCACAGTGCAAGAAGAAGCAATCCACCTTTAAAGATTCTGCTAAAGAGGAAGTTCTTAATGTAAAATCAAGCCTGGGAGAAAACTTAAATTGTATTCCTACCTGCGAATTATCAATAAAGTTAAATGCAAAGAGAAGAGCTGGCCACTACATCAGAGTCTGTATGCTTTTCTGAGGACAGGATTTCCATTTGCAGCAATTTCCAAAATTTAATTTAAATTGTGAGAGGTAATGGCTAAGTGCTATGTAACTTCCATTACTAAAATAGCCAATAATATCCCAGCATTTTACACATACAGACACACTTTGCACTTCATGTAAATCTGTAGTTTGATGGTTTCAAGTGTGGTTATAAATAGGTTTTGCAGAAACAGAATTACGAAGAAAACTTTGGAAATTATAACAAGCATTTTTCCCTGACATAACAATAAACCTTAAAATAAACCATTTTGCATTTTTTCTATTTATTGTTTTAAAGGTATAATCAACTTTATATTTAGGAAACATGCTCACAGCTGAAAACAAACAGGAACTGATTCTGCCACATTTCCCCTCTTATGGAAAAGTTTCAAGTTACATCAATATAATTATTATCTTCATTGTTTTTTTCTGATGTGTTCATGCAAAGAGCTAACAGCCAGTTACAAATGAGAAGGCTACTGATCTTGTACTTGCAGTTGGACAAAATGTGAAAGAAACTGGATTTAATTGCTGATTCTGCCATAATCCAAATAACTGATGTCAGAAAGTTGATTCTAGCTTGAAGTAGCTCAGTCTCAGGAGCCTACCTTCAGAGACCCATATCCAAGGTGTATCTGTTTGTGTCCCTATAAAAACAGCAATATCCTCATAATAAAAAAGGATCATAATAAGAGATTATCCTTAGGATAATCATGACTGTCAGACAGTTACTCAAGAATATGCAAAAGCATGAAAAGCCAATAAATAATGAAATTGACTACACACTGAGTGCTCTCTAGCATGAATTAAACAACTAATTTAAAAGATTACTTACGATTTGTTTTTATTTTAGCAACTCTCAATGACTAAAGGACTAAAGCACTAAAAAGGAACAAAACTGCATTTTGAGATTATTTTTAATATGATTTTGCCTTTAACAATAAAAATAAGTATATATTCATAAAACAAGTATACACTCAATCAGGGTAGCTAATGGGATGTTTGTTTACATGTAAAGAAAGAGACTGTCACCACTCTAAATACATGTGTCCTTCATACCAAAATGTTCAATTTTCACAAATGCTCACCAGTGAGGCAACTGTAACCGATCTCGTTTACAATCATTAAAGCAAGGCGGAAATCTGACTCCTAATTCACTACCAAAAACCACTGCAAAACCTGCAGTCTCCAGTGGAAAAGGTGCGGGCCATTGAAATAAGTCAACAGTAAAATTCAGCTCACAATTTTTATCACTGATTCAACAGGGAAACAAAGAAGCCATTGTCAGAAGTGGTTATGTCTGGGAACATAAAGTCAGGACTATATTTAAGTAGGCCGATTTTCAAAGACTCTTAGCAAAGTGCTCTTTCTGGAGCCAGTGGAATTTTGACCACCTGCAACCAGGTGCTAGTTCTCAGTACAGATATTTAAGGCTTCTGCTGCTACTTAAAGCATTCTTACTGTATATGAGACTTGCAACTGAATGTACATTGCCAATATATTTGCTGCACATGTTTTCTGAAGCCAAGTGCTCCTGGAGTTGTAGGACTATTTAATATGCGTATAGAATCAGTAAGACTGACAATTACATGGTGTGTGTATTTCCTATATGCATGTATGCCTTTATACATACACACAGAGAATATGTATATAAACACAAGTATACACTGTAGATATAGACTTGTATTAATCAAGCTCCCAAAGTCTAATCCCAATTGCTTGAAACTTTTTGTGTTTACTGAATACTGACACTTTAAAAAGTGCCTGTTGTCTCCATTTCTCTTAGTGCTTTGGTTATATGAACTTTTATTAGCAGATGGTTAATAAGGAAACACTGCATTCAGTTTCAACACGAGGACAGAGTATTAAAAAAGAATTAAGCGGTTTATCTTTTTTAGGTGTACATTATAAGCAGAAAAGAAACGACCTTTGTGGAAAGAGGATCAAATTAGCAAGACTGGGAATTGTTTGTGCACATACAATTTTTCAACTGTCCTTGATGAAGACTAATAATATATAAATTTAAAGACGAAAACCTGGGCAGTCAGTAACCTTCCTTTTCAGTGACTGCAGGACTCGGCAGTAAATGTCACCGCTAAAAAATATTTCACTACATTAACTTACTGGCAACCACATTTGCTGAATAAGTTCATAAACAGCCACATGAAAAAAGACAACCAGAAATAAAGCTGCTAATGATTCACTCTTTTCTAACATGCATAATCCTCAGCTTACAGAACAAATAGATATGCAAAAATAAAGATATTCTTTACCAAGACAGTTCACTTCTCTATTCACCTCATCAAGGTCAAACTATAATCCAGGACCAGGTAAGAGCAATGTATCGAAGATGAGGAGAATGAAGAATAAGTGAAAGGAAAAGAAAAGAATCCTTCTCAGGGAAAAGACGAGCACATGTCTTGATAAAATAATCAGTTTTCCATTTATGAGTTTAGACTAGGTTTAGGTCATTCCTAGAAAAAACACTGATGACTTCTGAAACTCAAAATAATTAATAAATATAATAATTTATGCATATTTATCAGTTTATAAATGGCTTCACTGTACTTCCAAGTTCTGAAATGCACAGGACCAAAACAAAAGGACTTAGAACCTGAAACAAGGGCTGTTTTTCCTGTATGCTTGCAGAGGACTACCAACATTGGTCCTACATGACACGAATGTGTCACACACTCCTCAGTGCTTAACTGATGCTTAACTCTCTCCTCCTTATTTTAACTGCTATACCCCTTGAAAACTTCACAGCACTCTGTAGGAGAGCCTGATTTCTATCTCCAGTTGCTGAGGCAGGAAGCAGAAGTAAAACGATAAAAAAATTATACAGACTGCAAATATATTTTACATAAAGAAACAATGCAAGAAATAGCAGTGGATGGACTCAGCTTGCAGACTGCCTCCATATTTTACACCATTCCAGAGTTTATAGATTTTCAAATCATTATTTAGACTGTTTTTGAAATACAAAACTCATTTTGTGAAAATGCTGCATGGAAAGGAGTTTTAGGAGTATAACAGGTTTTTTTGAATCACAAAGATCCTTCAATCTGCCTTGCTTGGTTTCTGTATGAAAATACAGCTAAAAGAAGTTTATGCATACTTTGTTTAACAAAACTGGAACTGAAAAAATGCTCTAATACATATACATACTCCTGATGAAATGAACTTCACAACTATCTTGTTTAAAACAGAAATAACTGTAGTGTTAAGAAAATACTGTCGTGACCACAAGTTACAATGTGACGATTGCCTGTATTGACACAGATGGGACCTCCACAGAAGGAAGGAGAGGAGGCTTCTTCAGAGAGGAAATAGAAGGTTTTTCAAAACTAAGAATTCAACATTTTGAATAAAATGTTTAATGTTTTTGTTTTTATGTAAACAGACCTTAGGAAGTGATCTGGCAGCCTTAAGAAATTACCATTTGAAAGAAAAAAGGTCTACATGCTTCATCTTTGATCTATGAGACAGATTTATCACAGGACAGGATGACTGAAGTTTATTCATTAGCTGATAACCTTCACATGCAACCCAAGCCTTTAATCTGCAATAAAGCAGCAAACAAGGATGGGGCTCT
This sequence comes from Climacteris rufus, assembly GCA_013398175.1. Lineage (NCBI taxonomy): Eukaryota > Metazoa > Chordata > Aves > Passeriformes > Climacteridae > Climacteris > Climacteris rufus. Next base: position 223,227 of record VZRZ01003578.1, on the reverse strand, counting down.
AAGGAAAGGAAACTAACTCAGCTTGGCTGAGCAGGGACATGGCGGTGGAAGGGCAGTAGGGAGACAAAGGGACAAAACCCCATAAGAAGAGTCCTGTCCAGCTGCTTGGGCTCCCCCATGCTCCAAACTGTGGGAGACCATCAGGCTCAGAGTGGTCCTGTGCCACATCTGCCTAAGGTGTCTGCTGCCTCTGCAGATGCCCAGAAGTACCTTTTCATTAGCAATAAAATTCACATCACAGCATGCTGGGCACTCTGAAAGGAAGCTTCCACTTTAAAAGTTTTAAAAATCAAAAGCTATGGACTTGATGGGGTCTTCTAATTTGATACACAGTGCTAACTGCCACCACCAGCATTTACATAACTTGTGAGCCAGTACCACTTCCACCTTCAAAACTGGAAATTTAGTATAAAAAAACAAACAGAAAAGCAAATAAACAGAAACCGCTTATTAAAATCAAAGCAAACCCACAAGTTCTCCAATATTAAGATCACAAGTTAAAGGCATTAAGGTCGATACTCTGCCTCTTGGTAAAACTTTTTCAAGATTTAAATCTTGCAATTATGGAAAAGGTTGAGACTATGGCAGATTTAAAAATTTCCAAAAATTTTCTAAAGGAAAAAGAAGGAAAAAAAATAATCCATACTATCACAGGCTAATGCCCAGCAATGAGCCACAAAATGAGTTTTCTGAAAGACACCATTCCTAATTTCTTTTGAATGTGAATTAAAAAAAAAAATAAAAAAGAAAAGAAAGTTAACAGGTGGTAACAGTTTCAGTCCTGCTTTAAACAAAGGAAACAAGTGCTCAGGGATACAATGAAAGAAGGAAGGCTATCTAAGGCAACTATGAAGGGAGATAAGGTGGTCAGCATGGACTCCTCAGTCTGACCTCTGCAGCTCTTACAACAGCAATTGCACTGGACTGTCTTTGTAAAATGCTTTTGAGATCTCCGGATAAGTGATCATTAAGAAAGCTGTGTATCTTACAGCAGAGTGATACATGTATTCCTGTACCTACTTCAAACCAGAAATAAAGATGTTAAGCAACATGCCCAAGGTCATGCAAAGCTAAAGGCAGGAACAAACCACAGAGCCCCGACTCTCACAGCCCTTAAGAAAGAATCCATCACAGTCGGGCATGCACTAAAAGAAGTAAGCAAATGTCTCTGTATTTGACAACATCTGACCTATGAAAGGAAGTAGTTTCAAGACAAGTGGCAAGAAACAAAACACAGCTGCAGCAGAAAGCCCTACCAGGGAACGGCTCAGCACCAAGAATAAGTAGCACCACCTTGTAGGATATTTGTCGAACTGCCTGCTAATAGCACCACACTTGCAGAGCTACACTCAAAGAAAAGGTGATTCCAGACACACAGACTGTAAATAAAGGCAAATTTGAAAACAAAACAAAACAAAACAAAAACAAAACAAACAAAAAGGAACAATAAAACCTCACAAAAAAGCAACCTGAAAAGATGCTGGTGTGTGCAGACAACCAAAACGCTACCAACTGCAATTTCTAGAACATTGTGAACTACCAAGACATGACTACCAGCTGCCTATGTAGTGAATCATCACGTTAAAAAATGTCATTTTCTTTAGTCCACCAAATTTTTCTCTAGAAACTGCAAAATTAACTACTCTACATCAAAACCAAAAACAAATCCAGTAAATACATCTCATTTTTACTTCACTAGGCCCATCAGAACTTCTAGTATTCTGATGTTTTCTACTTTAATTGTGTGGGTTTTTTTCTCCCAAATATGTCAAAATAAGAGAAAATTAAACTCTATCAATTGCTCACCAGCTCTTACTATACTAAAGCAAACAGGAAATGGTTTTCTAATTCTGAAATTCAGTTTTGAAATTTATATCCCAGAAATAAAAAGAAAGTAAACAAAGCATTTTTTCACCTAATAATGCAAAAAAAAAAAATCATTATTTTGCATGCTACAAATATATAAATAAATATTAAAGCTTTTCCTCATTTAAACTGCATTTGGAATATCCTACACCATTAGTTAAAATGACAGAAGAATACAGCTACCTGAAGCCTATGTAAAGAATCTCGCTTTAACAGGCTTTTAAAGATTGCAAGCTAGAGCATCTAAAAAGCACATCCCTGAATAATTTAAGGCTCCTGGCATCTACATTGAAAGCGCTCCTTTGCTAAACCTGGAGAAACAAAAAAAAGAGGCAAGAGAGAATAAAGGTCATGAAGGATCAGTGACAAAATCACTGCTAAAAAAAAAGTATTTTTCCTATCTCAAAGTTTAATCAGACATGGAGGAGCACGGATTTTACAGCCAGCCCTTCCCATTTACTGTCAACAGATGTAGTCTAACACTAACATTTACCCCTTGGCAGTGTTAAGTCAAGGCTGTGATGATCTCGGAAACAATACAGGAACAAAGTGAAAGAGAAGGAAGGAAACTGATCAAGAAGGTGAAGCACAAGACAAACCCGTAAAAAATAAAAAGTCAAAACCCAGAATTTATCATCAATTTTAAATATGTAACGGACATTTCAGGGCAAAAGAAAAAAAAAGAGAAAGAAAACTGAAAAAATAGATCAGTGCAAATGCATATTATTAAAAGAAAACAAAATATGATTACGCTATTAAGACACCAGACAATCTGGTTTCGTGCACAGTAATCCCCATTTATAACCAATTGTACCAAGGTCGCATTACAGTTCAGCGTATTGTTGACAATACCAAGTTTTCTTTGTCAACTACATCTTTTAAACATCAGCAAATCCTACCTACTTCCTCTTGTGTCTGTCACAGAAACCATCCAAACAATGGGAGCAAGTAATCTTCACCTCAACAGCTATTGACTTCGAGCAAACTGAACACTTTGTTCATTTTTACTCCTAGAGTGGAAAGCCCTTGCTGTTCTACAGTATCTGAAAGCCTTGCCACTGATTACAACCAGTTCAGGATCTGGCTCCTCCTCAGTATATGAAAATGGACTTGTAACAATAGGAAACCTTATCTGAGGAAGTTAACAGGTCACCCTTCTCCAGATGTGAATACTGACTTTATAAGGAGAGAAAAATAGCTTAATTAAGTTTTATGAATTAGATAAGTATTTGGGAAAAGTGTCACATACAGAATGCTGATTGAAAAAAACCCAAAAATATTCCCAAAACATTCATCTTTTTAGAGGAAACAGATTTTACATCTTTATTTTACACAACTTTTTGTGTAATTGTTAAAGAATAGTCATTAGGAAGTCACTTGAATATTCAGCAAACAGGTGAACGGCAATAGAGGAGCAGATTCAGAAAGAGGCAAAACCAACCTGCGTAAATCAGAATTTTTAAGTAAAAGCCTGTAGAAGTGATTTATCACTCCTTTTGGGGAATTTTTATTTCTTTTGAGAATGGAAATGAAAGAGTAAGAAAATTACACTATTTAATATGCAATTCAATGCTTTTCCAGTGCAACTTCCAACAAAAAAGTCTTTTTCATATACATTTTTCTCCCTTGGAACTCAAGAAATTCAGTGCTCACAAAAAGCAGAAAGTTACAAGAAACTAAACTGTGTTTTGTTTTTCAAATTTCATCCAAACAAGCTAGTTGTTATCTACCCTACATTCCACTTGCTCTAAACAAAACTACAAAAAGGTTCTTTGTGAGTGGTATGCCAAGTTAAAAAATATTTAATAAAAAGGTAAGAGAAGATAGGGCTTTGATAAAAAAAGAAAGGTTTGAAAGTGCAGACATTACTAGGATTCTTATGATAGAAAAGACTTATTTCCAGAAGACATAAAGGAGTAACAAAATAAATTCTATTTTAAACAGGTAAACTGAAGCTTAAAGCATTAAGAGGAAGCTTGACATGCTGGATCCTTAGCTAATAGAAATATGCGTGATTCCAATAACGTCAATAATACCACATACAGTTATGCTAGCTGTTGATCTCACTCATAATATCTAAAGTCCACACCTCACTATAAATACACATATTATGTTTGCTTTTTGAAAACTGATTGAAGTTTAATAGCAAGTCATAATTGAAATATTCATGGTCCCAAGCTAGCTTTGAAGTTAAATCCCTGAGTGGATAAAGTGGACTGTATATCTAATCTAAACTAAATGTTTCCCTTAGTTACTAATACCAGTGCTGTTTCACTAGTTAAAATCATTATTACAGAAAATAAATGCAAAGCCCACAGCACTTTAAGGGTCATTTAATCCCGCTCAGTGCTAGGACACAGCACATGATCTTGGCAGTATCAGTTCCTCCACTACTTTCCACATCTTGCTTCAAGAGCTGACTTCTTCAAATCACCGAGCTGGTTATTTCTAGGCAAGAAAATTTTAACCACATCGTTGCAGAACTGCTATTGTTACTGAAGCTTAATTCTTCTTTTCATGTTTCAATTTACCAGCACAAATCTGCCTCAACTTTAAAGCCCATTCCTCAAACAATGAAGCTAAAAATAAAATGTCATCATTTTTTATACCTGGACAGCAGATTGTAACTGGAGCACTTCAGTTTTCTTTACATACTCTGCACATCTCACACACACACACCCCTACCTATATACAGCTCCATAAATGAAATTTCTGCAGCAAAGCAGAGTTTAGTTAAGTTGCCTTTGAACTAAAGGGGCTGTGATCCCCTTCATCAGTTTACACTTCTGTCCTTCCCTGGTTTTCGTTCAATTAAATATATTAAACACTAAATCTATGAAAGTCTGTCAATCCCCTCTCATGTAAAAAACTAAAACTAAAAAATAAAATTAAAATAAACTAAAAATTTAAAAAGTCAAGTGCTTCTTCCAGACTGCTGCCAGTAACAGGGTCAGTACTGCACAGTTATAGACTATATACAGCAAGTCATTATAATAGAGTTTGAAGACAGGCTTGGATCCTAAAGAAAACAGTCACAATTGTGCTACTTCTGCAGCAGTAATTTCCCCATGGCTTTGGTTATGTTGATCTCCATTCCTGTTTTGCAGAGCCCACAGCTATGTACATTATATCCAAGTATATGTCTGAAACTCCATAACCTTTGCCAGAATAACTCTCCAGGAAGCTCTCCTGACCTTTACTTAAGATAAAGAAACCAACTGAAATGAAGAAATAAATGTTCCTTTGATAATACTGTGTAAGCTGTGGCTAAGGAACTTTGAAATACAACAGCATTAATAAAATAGCCATATTAGGAGAATTTCTTTATCACCAAAAGCAGTGGCCAGCCTCAATGGGGCTTTTCATTCACAGTTCAAAAATTATTTTCCAAGAATCATTGACTTGTTGTGCAACGATAATTGTGGGTTAATAGAAGCCCCAACTGAACTTTGTACTCTTACACAAAGGATATATGCATGAATGACTCTATTTGGACACAGAGCCATATGTAAAGTAACATATCTGATTTTCAATTTATAGATAGTTTTGTCTTTCTTATAATAATTTAATTTTTTTTAAAGTCTTTGAAGACAGGAGTTAAAAAAAAAAAAACAACAAAAAACCCTGTCATAAAATGCAACTTTCAAAGTTTAAAAGTGATCGTGATTGTTGGTTAGGATACGTACAGGAACTTTGAGAAAAAAAAAAACAAAATTAAATTGCTGCTGTTCAGGGATACTATGCTGCACAGCAACAATTCCAGGGGATGACAAAAAAAGTGTGGGTTTTTTTTGGCTCACAAAATGCCATTACAAATACTCTCAATAAATTCTTCTTAAAACAGTTTCTAAATAACTGGAAAGATTTACAGGGAAATTCAGCAAATCTGAATTTGTTTCTTGGGTTAAAGATTATTTTAATGCCATTCTTCCTAATCTCTCTAATATTAATTTTAACACTTCAGTACATGAATGCTCTGTTTAACAGCTATCTGTTTAGTGAACTGCAGTAATCCGCTCCAATACGATAAACTATTCAAGTTACTTAGCAAAATGGAAAAGCTACCATGCGCTCTGCTACAATCAGCTGACACTGTTTAGAACAGACCTCTGATGATGGGGAGAAGCCTTGCCGTGAAGAAGAAAAATGCATAAAGAAGCTCCAAGAAGTCTGTGACTTTGTTAGATGTTTCTCATACTATGTCCTTGCTATCACCCAATACCACAAAACAGCAGGTGCAGCAAAAGGGAGCCTGCATTTAACAGAATAGTATCATTTTAACAGGTAAAGGCAAGACTTGAGGAGTACAGGCTGATAAAAGTAAGGTTAGGCTCTTGCGAAGTAAGCAGAAAACAATATAAAGTATCCAGCTTAACATAATTCCTGCTTTCACCGATTAACTCAAAGGAAAATATTGTTTGAGCAACAAAATGCCACATGCCAAGACAACTTAAAAATGCTTCAGCTGTGTCTGTATTTTATTGATTATGTGGAAAATTTTATTTATGTATTCATATACATAACGTGCTGAGCTGCCTGATTTCCACTCAGCCGAGATGCATCCTATGTCCCACAGTCTCTGTCCTGTACTGGCTAAAAAGCTCCTCTGCTCACTCTACAAAGAAACTCCTTCCGCCTGCACAGCCTAAGTTTTTCCATGCTTCACTGGGGCTGTGGGTGGGAATGACAGGAAAGTGCGCCCTGCTAAAGGTTATACCTTCAGCCCAAACAACTTCTTTTGGATGCAAGTCAAAATGCCACTTGCTTTATCTATTCATCACACTGATGTCACGTACCAGCAAAAGGAGCTATCACATGACCGCAGATGACACAATAAATAACAAATATAAAGACAAAAGTATAAATACACAAATATAAATATTTTCAGAAAGTGATTATTCGTACTATACTTACAACTTTCAGCCTGATAGTCTGGCACAAACTGCTCGTCATTGTCAGGTACCTGAGCTGAAGAAAGGAAAACAAAAACAAAACAAACAAACAAAAAACAAGAAACAAGAATTAAAAGAAGCCATTAAAGCATAAATAAAAATTCTTGTGCTTAATTCAAAACATAGTCAAGTTTAAAACTATGATTTTTTTTTTTCATTGTTGAGTATGAAAATGAGGGAAGCACACAATTTCAATATCTGATAAACCCTGGGGTGAAGCTGCGTGGTGCAGTGCAAGTCCAGAGCAGTGCCGGCACAAAGCAATGGGAATGGGAGGACATGAAGGCTCACTGGCCCTGCCTCACTCCCTGCACCAGGATATGGACCTACCATGCCACTGGTAAAACTCATCAGTGCTCATTTACAAAATATCTGCACAAAGTCCACGTAAAACCAAATCCTAGTGATTAACACTCATGCTTCTTTAACCCGAAACTACCACACCTTCGGCTCACTTAAAAGTGATTCCAATTGTGTGTGGCAGTCAGCCAACATAGTAGGGATTTTCTGTTATTGTTTTAGATATTAAAAAAAAACTATTTTACCAGACCACAGAATTCCTGATTCAATGACAACATTTCAGACATTAGAAAAGTTTCACTTAAAGCAAAAATCACCATTAATATCCATTTGCCTTATGTAAGATCATCTTTGGTTTTAGGAAACTTTCATCACAAACCTGAGCTATTAAACACAACCATTTCACGGTCTGCTGATAGATAATTTTGCTCCTCTGGCACCACTGTTCCTTTTCATTGTATATTTAAGACATTAGCCACCTCTCAAACTTTGTGGTAAAATCATTTAAACCATTTAAGCTGAAATACCATTAGATGTTTATTATAGATGAATACATTCAAATAACTGGAGAATGTTATACTGAGAAACGGCATCCTTGGCGCATGACTGCTTCTGGGTACATCCCAAGAGAGATCCAGCCTGTTTTCTCAACTTTGTCATCTCTTCTTCAACATACACACTAACTGGAATCACCACAGCAAAGTTGCATAAACTTATATTTTAAAAAGACTTTAATTTCCACAATTCATGTCTAAAGACAAGGAAATAATTCATGTGATCTTAATTAAAAGTTAACATCTGTCATGATCTGGCTACCCAACAAGATTTGAGAGGTAAATGCTGCTTATATAATCATTTACCGAAACTGTGACTATCAAACATCCTCAAATACGTTAAAAGATAAAATGTAACTTTAATGCCCTTCAAAACACTTTCTAGTATAGGAAGTGCATATTCCCCATTATATATGTGCAATTGCTACCAGTTTTAAAATAATTTGTCTGAAAAAGAAAAACATATTTAATTAAAATTTCTCACGATTATTTTGAATATGCACTACAGTACTCTTCATGGACCAGATCTTCACTCCTTAATCAGGAAACATTTCTAATTATTTAACTGGAAGTTTTTTTCCTGGGTAAAGAGTTCAGAATCAGGCTCATTATACTGAAAAATTATTTGCTCTGGGTTTTAAAATAAATTTAAAGTCATACTGTCTTCATTGCGGCAAATACCCCTTAAGAACAAACGACCTCGGAAAATGTGCAAACACAGATTTGAAAATAAGCGTGAGTAAGATAAATACACTAAATGTAATTAGCCTTACTTCGAAAAAAAAAAAAAGCATAGCTACTCTTGCTTTGTTGTTTGGGTTTTTAAT
>VZRZ01003578.1:101833-202879 GCA_013398175.1 Climacteris rufus | reverse complement strand
TCGGAAACCGACACCCGCGTGCCCGGCCGTATCCCGGGATCCTGCCACGGGCACACCGTGGGCCCTACACTCCCGGCTCTGGCAAAACAACCGCTTCCATTCACAAAAAAAATTTATTTAAAAAAAAGTTTCGCCTCCCAGACTCCGTAAAGCAAAACACACCCCCACGCAGACGCGCGCCCTTTCTGGTGGCAGAGCTGCCCCGCAAAGCGCCGCGGACGCCCGGAGGTGAGGAGGAGACGAGCTCAGCGAGATACACTTCGCATCGCTCTGCTCGGAGCTCGTGGTTGCTCTAGGTTTGCTTTTTTTTTTTTTTTTTTTTTTTTTTTTTTTTTTTTTTTTTTAAGTTGAATCATAGAAAGCAGTTTTTATTGCTACGAGGATGACATAATTTCTAGGTTTTGTGGACAGAATTTGGCAGCACTCAGACACCGGATCTAGGGGATTTTTTGGTGCAATGATGCCAGGACCTATCAAGTTCAGGATTTCTGAGGACTTCTCTAAGAAAGCGAGCTTTCTGTTCTTTGGACAGAGTGGCTGTTGGAGGGCTGTGTCCAAAAACTCTTCCCTTTCCGAACTGCCAAAATGCACCAAAGCAGATTGTGTGGTTTCATAACAGCTATATTTGTCCTCTCTTTGAGCAGCGAATTCCAGGTATCACGGCAATCAGGTGGTAAATTTAGGCATTCATGACGCTGTCTTGCAGTGAGATACGAAGTTTCAGATTTCTGTGATGTGATGTAGTTCAACAGTTAACAAGGAGAGCCCCAAGCTAGCAAGTCCAGCTTCAACCTCAGCCCTTTTTGAAGGCTCACTTTATAGCTAAGGGTGTAAAGCCAAATAAGAAACCTGGTTTTGCATAACTTGCCTGTGGTGGTTTTAACAATATTCAGGTTACTTCTTCTGTACTACTTTGTTTTGAAAATTACAGTTGTTTCATTACACTCTATTCTGGAGCATATTACGTTCTGCTACAACACTCTGATTCTCTTCCTTTCTGATCTCACTATCCATACTCACTTGACACTTGTCCTGTCCAGCCAAGGATAAGGGAAGCACCATGTTCCCACCACTTCTGTCCTTCCTGTACTGCGTTCTGAGGGAAAATAGCTTCTTTTCAGTGTTCTTGTTCCTTCTGTTTTCACACACCCATCCCAGCACACCTGAAAGTACAAGAGAGTAATGGTATTCTATGTAAATATAATAATTTTATTGTGTTGGCCAAGTCTCTGAGTTGCTGATCCTGTAAGCCACTTTTTGTGATAAAATAGTAAAATGAAATTCTGCAAAATACTCCAGTATAAATGATGTTTCCTGGATAATCATGCTTTGGGTTGGAATGCACTTTACAGATCATCTAGTTCCACACTCCCCCACCCCCACTGTGGGCAGCTCACTAGACTAGATTGCTCAAAGCCCCATCCAGCCCGGCCTTGAACACTACTAGGAATGGGGCATTCCCAGCTTCTCTAACAAGGCCATAATTTTCTTATTTATACCCATACTCAGATGAGAGCAGCTGCTGAGCCTGTGGGAAGACTGTGGCTACAGATGTGACCCTAGGGAGCAAGTGGCCACTTTAATCCCTGGATCAGCAGAGCTGATGAAACCACTGGGTCCAGCTGACCACTCCACCCCACTGGACAAATATCTTGAGCCACCCATCAACCAGATCCCAAAGCACCAGAGTTTACCACGTAGGCTTCTAAACCAAAATAATTAATGGATTTTCTTATCTTTAAACAGGGCCCTAAAAATTGTTGGTGTGTCAGTCAGCGAAGGTAATTAAAGCAATGTCAACCTACGTTTCCAAAGTTAACCTCAGAGCCATCGCATATTAGGTATCACCTATGAAATTAGCACTGCTGGATCCCATCTTGCACTTCCCTTCACTACAGCCTGCACCTCACATAATCTGGCTCAGCACCGTGGCCACCTTCCAGCACACACCAAAACCCTTACCTTCCCCTCTCCCCAAAATGTGCACAGGTTTGGCATCCTGCTTTACAGAGCTGTAGGAGCTCAACACTCTGGAAACAGCCAAACTCTCTGTGGTCCCTGCTGGGCTGTAACTCTAGGAAAAGCTGTGCAATAAATGCATCCTGGAAGGAGAAGCTCTGTATTGCTTGCTGTTCCTCCTCATGCCACACACCTCTTCCTTCCCTCCTCCCTCTTCTCTATGGCCCTGTCACACATGCTAGGCAGGAAAGGAAGAGTAAAGCTGTTTTGAAGCCCTCTTTATCCTCATCTTTGTTCGTCCACTGTGCTGAGTGGTACTCAGGAAAAGTTCATTAACTGTTAAGAGGAAGATGCTGTAGATGTAGTTTTGTGTGCTGAATTGCAGTTGTGTATCATCACTAGTCATAACTACCTTATATGTCAACTGGTGAAGGCATAGTAATTACTTTGTAATTTTGCATGTTTATTCAAAAGTTCTTGCAACTTTGAGTTTTTTTAATAAAGGTTTTATGTTTTAACTACTCTTTGTAGAAAACAGTACTATTAAATATCTTCTTTTTTAAAATAATACTTTTAGAAAATGAAAAATTAACCTCAAAATCACTTTAACTTTTAGTTGAAAAGATGAAACAGTTTTTTACCAAACTGAAAATACCCTAAAAAATGTGCTGAATTTCTTTTACTATAAAAATTTATTTAAAAATTAACTTTTTAATTATACTGATTTAGAAGCAAGATACTTGTTTCCTTTTAAAACCAGACATGTTCAAGTACACTATAAAGCTTCACTACATACTGACAATTATATATTATTTCCATTTTTTGGTGGCAATATATACTCCATACCGTTATTTGAAAGAGAACATTGAAATATATATTTTCTGTTCAATTTGACACACTATGGAGCTAAAAATAACTGTTGTAACATAAAAAAATAAAAGTAAATAAAAAAAAGAACAAGAGAAGATTTGATAAATACTGATTTCTTCTGGAAAATGTGAAAAGAATTTAAGCACATTTTCAAATAAAGAAATAAACCATCATAATCCAGTATGATAAAATCTAAGTTCAATATGAAAAAAGAAAGAATAAAAAATAAAGAATGTGAACTGACTTCATAACAAGACAGAGAAATATACTAAAAAATCCTTTATGCTGAAAAAATAAACCTTTTGGACAACTTCATAAAATTATGTTTATACCAAAGAAAATAGCTCAGAAAAGAGATAATAGCAATTGAAACATAATAGGCAGGTAAATTTCAAAACAATATTAAGTTAAAAAAATCTTACTTGTTTTTTTTGAAATTGTTTAGCTTATCCATTCCTTCCAGGCACTTCCCCAGTAAACTTTAATGTACTGATGGGCCTGATACACAACAAAAGGGATGCCCTCCATCCAAATAGCAGTTGAGCAGCAACTTTTAAAACATAGTCAATAGAAGACTCAATAAAATAGCAACTAAGTATGTGACTGACTACAGCAAACCCATGAAAACCTAGTAAGATTTCTGTCTGGCGTGTTAACCCTTGACAACATTTGAACCTCCTTGTGTGGACCCTTTCAGAAGAACAGTGCTTATTTTATAGTGATGCTAGTGTCATACAACAAAGTAGTATATAACAGCAAAATTAAAAACAAAAAAACCAGAGAAATTAATAGGGCAGATACTTGCCCAACATTAAGACTTTTTATAAAGCCTTTGTTTCAAATACAGCATCAAGGACTAAACCTTAAACCAGGAAAAAGGAAAGTACGAGTAGGAAGAAAACACATGGTGATTATATTAATATGCTAAACTATCAGATGTAAAATTAAAAGTACATGCAAACAAGTATCTTCAATGAAAAAAGGAAAGAAAATGGAGGAATCCAAGTTTGATTGTACGAATTAGTAGCACATTGCATACATCATTGTCATTTAGACCTAGCATTGCATAAGCCTAGAGGCCTCCATAAGCAACTGCATTTAAATGACCATTTACCTGATAATGCAATGCAGGGCAATTTTCAGTAAACATTTATGTACTAGAAAATTATGTGACACAAGAAAACTAAAATTAAGATATTTTGTAAACAATGCAAGAAACCAAAAGCCCAAACAAGTCTTTTATTGCAACGTGTGCCAGCCATATCATGGGATACAGGAAGGTCACCAGGAGGTTAAGGGAGATTCTTTCCCTCTATTCTTTTCTTGGGAGACCTCATCTAGAGTACTGCATCCAGTTCTGGGGCCCCCAACATAAAAAAGACGTGGATCTGTTGGAGAGGGCCACTAAGTTGATCAGATTTGAGAACCTCTCATAGGAAGACAGACGGAGAGACTTGGGGTTGTTCAGAGTGTGAAGAAGATATGCTCCAGGGAGACCTTATAGCACATTCCAGTACAGAAAGAGACCTACAAAAGAGCTGGAGAGAGAGTTTTTACGAGGGCAAAGAGCGACAGGACAAGGTGGGAACCGATTTAAACTGAAAGAGGGCTACTTTAATTAGATTTTAGGAAGAAATTGATTACTATGAGGGTGTTGAGGCACTAGAATACCTTTCCCAGACAAGTGGTGGATGCCCTATCCCTGGAAGTGTTCAAGACCAGATTGGCTGGAGGTCTGAGTAACCTGGTCTAGTGAAATGCGCTTCTGTCCATGGAAGGGGGGTTGGAACTAGAGGCCTTTAAGGCCAAACCATTCTATGGTTCTATGAAAGCTGAAAAGTAACTTTAGTCTAATAGTATCTTCAGTCACCATCATAACTAAGACTTCAAAGTATGAAAGATTTATCACTTAGAGCACTGGCCCATTTGTCAGAGCAGAGTAACCTCAGTATTGTTCTGGCTCTCCTAGTACTCTTCTGGGTAATTCCTACATATGCAACTCCTGTCATCTCACTGGGGCTTTTTGTGCCTAAAAAGTGAGACACTGAGTACCAAGTTCTTGACTTGAGAAGTACTGTTGACAACAATAGTTTCTTACTATTGATGGTGGAGATACTGGCTGCATCTAGCTCCTTAGATTGTCCTGATCTAGTTCCTTCTGAACCTTTCAAGGGCAAAAATGATACACATGTATTAACTTCAATGACAGTTATTACACAACAGGAGTGAATCATCTAGAACTGTGAATCCATGATCAGGACGAATCCTCAGCTCTGTGGACCATCACAACCAAAGCACTAGACAGTCCTCTACAGCAAAGTACCAGAGAACAATTCAAATGACTGTTTGATTGAGTTAATAAATAATCTTTATGCCATTTTTAAATAAATCATCTTTATGCCATCACAACAATACTCATTTCCTGACCAACTGAGCAAATCAAAATAAAATAAAAATTATACTAGTCAAGGAAGTAATATAGCAATGTATGAGTCACTGGAATGACAAACCAAGTTAAAACTTGGAAATGTAAATTGCAATAGGTTCTTGCAATGTCAGTGGATTTTTCAGGTTTCTCTTCTTGCAATTAATTTAATGACATAGCCAGCCATGATTAAGTGATAATGAGGTAGCCTAGAAGTCACTTGAATATCAGTCCAATAAAAGAATTTGTGCATAACCCCTAATCTCACGGATGGTTTTAATTTGCATGTCCTCCTGTATGGATACCAAGCGACAATCATGCAAACACTTCAGAATCCTTCACATACTTTATGTGAGAATTTTGCCCCAGTGTACTTCACAGAGGTTGTAAACCTCAAATCTCCTGATGCAGTTAGAGTCTAAGGCAAACATGAAGAAAGGAAAAGGAAGAGAAATGCTTAAAGATTGTGTTTACCAAGTTTGCTGGAAAATCTGTCATTTAGAAGTTGTTCAGTACACATTAAATGGCTTTGGTCATCATTTAAGCCCTCCTGAAACCCAGAAGACACAAAGATGACACAACGTGTCCTTTCAGAATTACAGACTCTCACTCAAGATCACTACTGGACATGTTCAGAGCCTGAGCACAGATATTAACATAGCAGCAAGAGGTCTGTAGGAAAAAGCAATGCCATTTATTAAATGAGTGGCTATAATGACAAAAAAACCAAACAAGCTTGTGAAGTCAAAGAGGGGCCTTAAGTATATTTCCTCTATTTTTTAGCAACTGCATCAACTGGGTTAGTGAAAAATATGACCTCTCTCTACAATTGTTCATTATGAAGTTTGATAGTTACAGCAATAATCAAAGCTATTACTATTAGCAGGCAATGGCTATATTGATATTACATCATATATATGCACATGTGAAGTCATAAACAGGTATAACCATTAAGACCTAGCCATCTTCTTCCACCTGTGTACCGTCCTTAAACCCAGATGTCTGCATTCAACACCTGAGTATTCCAAGACAAGCAACACTAGAATGAAAGAGGACAAAATCTAAACACAGCTCCATGCACATAAAATACGAGATACTGAAAAGCAGATATTGATTACTAATAGAAAGAAAAAAATTAAAAGACAGTGTTTTTAAAGTAGCAAAGACCTAGTAAAGATGATAAAAAGACCTAAACAAACCTAAACCTAAATTAGTGGAAAAGCACATTGTAAATGCTGTTTCAGAGGCAAACTCTAACCCAAACTTCAGCTAATTATGAGGTGGCTTTGCTATTAAGAGTCTGAGGCATGTGTTGCCATTGGTGTTCAGGTGAGTATTAATTTTTTTGTGCCCATTTGCAGTAGGGAGCATGTATTTTGTTATAGAGTAGCTAATGTAGGAGAAACAGACTATTTTAACTTCTGTGAAGATAATGAGATCATATGCATTATGTTCTCACTTTTGCCATGCTCTGCCATACTATGTTCTTTATTTTTAGTTGCCAAGAATGGCAGCCTTTGTAGCAGGGCTTTGTTATGCCTGTGAAGGTGCTGATGGTGCTCTCTGCCCTAGAGAGCAGAGGTGTTTGTTCATCAAAACAGAAATGAAAATGTGTTCTCCCTCCCACTCAAATCCAGTATCATTGAGAGGCAGAGGTAACAAAATAGACAGTAGCTACGTATGGCTTCTATCTGTGCCAAGCAAAGGCATTTTAAATTAGAAGTTTTAAGGCAGCATTTGAAAGAACACCATGTATGAGGTTCTTGAGCTTTCCATGAGAACTTTGCCCATCCAAAACAAAAAGGAAGTAGAAAATGTGGGGCACTCTAGGCTGTCATTACTGCTTTCCTGGCTATTACAGCTATTAAACAGCTATGTAGACAATATCACACTCAGGTTGAATTATATTACAAAGAGCCAAAGATGGGGTGAGTCTATGAAAGGTGGTTGAGGAGAGCAGAGAAATCAGGAGAGGATGGCAATACAGACAAGAAGCTAGTCCTTGGTAGCACTACATGGCACAAGCAGGCAGAGATACCAAAAGAAAAAAGTGAAGTTGAGATGTAAGAAAATTGCAGCTAGGGAGTGACTGGGAAAAGCCAATGTTTGCAAGGCTTAAATTGAGGACTAAACAACTGTACTGAGTCACATGGTAAGTAAATTCCTCACTGGGAGGAAATTCCAGGTAGGAAAAAAATTAGCTAAAAATGGAGACTGAAATGATATGTACAGATGTAATAGGATATGCAGGAACTATAGACCAGAGTCCCCCCAGCCAAATTGTGCAAGTCTTCACAGACATAATAAATGTCACAAAGGATATACCATTTGAACCCTTAGAATTATAAAACAGAACATTTAGAAGCAGGAAGCAATATTTTCATTCAGTGAATTTAATGTGCTTAAAAACTTTTACTTGCACCTCCCAAAATCTGCTCACAAGACAGGAAAGGATAATTATTTTTCAAAAAAGGAAAATTAGGCTGCTGTGAGTATACCAAGGATCAATAGTAGGGACAAATGTTGCATGCTGGGAGGATTTCACTATATACCAGGACTTCCCTCCTTCTTTGACCTAGCTATATTGGGTCACCAAACTCACTTCTGATGTTAGGGGCTCCTTCCACATAAAGTGCACAAGGTTACCATTATTCATAACTTTGCAATTCATTAGTTTTCAGTATCTGCAAAAGAGGGGAGAAGGGAAGAACATGCAATCTTTGAATGTTAGGATTTTCATTTTTTAAAGTATCATGTTTTAATAAGGCATTAAGTTACTGGTTCTTGTTGGATTTTATTTTGTCATAAAGTTTTTTTTAAAGAATAATAAGTTTTGAAGAATGAATAGTATTATAAAATGTCCTACAGTCAATCAAACGAAAAAAAAACCAAAATAAAATAACTGAAAGTAGGAGGTGGAATTCAAGCCCTGATATATGGGACAAGGGCCAAATGGGGCAAATATGGTCTGGTCCCATTTGTAGCTGCTGCTGTTATAGCTACAGGTTCACCATAGGGAAGGAAGCAAGGTAAAATGACTGCAGGTTAAAGGAAGCTGGCCAGCTCTTGCTCTCTGAAATACATTGCTATGAATTCACACAGGTCTGTACAACCACGGAAGACCTCTCCAGTCACTTTCCATTAAAAAAATTGGTTCTATAATTAAAATATCTTCTGAGAATTGTCTGCTGCCTTAATAAGCAAATAGCATGTGTATTGTCCCAAACAGCAAGAAGGATTCTTGTAGCATAGTGACATTTCATGGTCTTACATTACTTTCTAACACATTGCAGGCTGAAAAAATTATTGTAAATGTGAAAAATATTTTTTATATTACAAAACCTTCATAAGCCATTCCATCTATTTTCTTGTGCATGTTATTCTACCTATTAATTCTGATAATAGAAAGTGTAACAGAGTAGAGCAGAGATTTGGAAGACAAAGTCTGTACAATGTCCTATTTTGTTTTAAAGGAGGAGAAGGGGGTAGAGATTTTAAAAACTCTTCCACTGATCTTATTTACTCTTTACTGTATCTTTTTATTGGTCTCTCTATTAAATTGGGTGGTATGTACTCCATGTACAAGTTTGGAAACACCATAGGCCAAGGCTTAAAAGTAACTGAAGGTTTTTTCATGAGGGTCAGAGTGTCTTCAGGAAAAAATGCACTATTTTGAAAAAGATCCACAAAAGTATCTGCTTTTAAAATGTCATGCATAGGCATGGCAAGGGTTGCATGAAGTTTCCATCACATTTGAGAAAGAGTCTTAACATAAAATAAAGTAAAATAATGATGATAATAATAATAACCAGTTCAATAAATGCCAGTCAGTCTGAATGGGAATTTTCAGTTTGGCAGAATTTCAGAAATGGAATGGCAAAACCGAGGCAAAAGGAATTGACATTTATTTGCTTGTGTTTCAAAATCACATCTTACTTGAGAACGAGGGAAGGAAAAGAAATAAACATGTCTAAGAAAAACAGCAATATAAAAGGTATAGTTTATGTTTGATAGGACTCATATGATCTAATGAAATTATGCTATTAACCTAAATTTAAAATACAGAAATCATATTTGGCTTTTGAACATAACCAGCTTGACTGGCATTCATTTTTCCAATTTTGGTTTGGGTTCATCTTCATTTATTGTCATTTTAGTTTCAAATGCTAAGTTTAGCTCTCTTTCAGTGTTAATTGCTGTTTGTTTTTCTTTTTAATTTTAGAGGCCTATACTACAGTTTGAACTGGAGATTAATTAAATTCCTGGTAAATCACATTCTAACAGGAAATGTCAGACTCCCATTGTGAACAGGGCCAGACTATATTAAAAAAATAAATAAATCTTCTTATTCACTTGGAATCCAGTGCAGATAAGAACAGAAGTTCAGAATGACATAAAAGTCCACAGATTGTAGATTTGCCTCAGAAAAAAACCCATAAAAATATAAGGCTTCTTATATCTAAGATTACAATCTCTGCAATCTGGTACTTTATTTAGGATGTTGCTGTTGCAAACTCTGTTGAATGTTTATATTATCATCTCTATGCTTCTGAAGATCATCTAAGGAAGAACGCTGTTTTCTATTCACATTTTACAAAGGAAAGCTCAAATTTACTAAGCACAGTCCCCAGAATCACTGTGATTTTATTTTTTTTCCCTTTGCACAAGGAAGATACAAACAAAAACATATCTGAGTTACAGAACTTTCTTGCTTACTTACTCTTAATGTTGATTTTTTTTTTATCAACTCCAATTATTAAATTTAATTTTGTAAATCCAATTCATGGCAAAAACATGTACCAACTTTTTGAGGACTAGCACTTTACTACAAGTCAAAGACAAACATGCCAACAAGGACTTCAGACCTTCTAAGTTGATATAATAATCTTGTTGCCTTATTGTCTGGGCTGGAAGGCATCTTTTACCATCAAGGTCTCTTCACAGGATGTCAAAATATTAATTTCAAAAACTAAAAGGTACAGGATTAAAATTACCTTCGCCTCCCTGGGAAGTTTATGTCATGACCATAAACATGCCTTCGTTGTGGTACATGTTCCTTGGATTACATAAATGAAAAGGAGCCATAATATATACAAAGAAGCACCTATGCACACAGATGCACCTAAAATTACTCAAAAGCTAAATATTCCATTCATAGCTCTACCCTTAGGATAGTAAAAAGGGGTGTACATGACATATCCTGGTTTGTTAGAATATCCTTGGACAATGTTCAAAAGCTTAAGCAATAAGCAAATTGTGCATAATGCAACTCATCCAAAAGGATGCTATCTTTACATACTTAAAATCAAAATACTTAAAAATGCCATACACAAATTACAATGTTAAAAAGACAAAATATTCAAGTATTTTGGCTGAATCACACAGTAAAAATATGGATGTCCGTAAAGCACATATATATGTTATTTTGTTTATGTTAAATATTGAATCAATACCAGCAAATGCAGAAAGATAGCCTTGAAGCTGAGAGCTTGAAAAATTAAAGAAAATGTAATTATAAACTATGTTTCTTAAAATAGAAGGTGTCATCTCTTGAAGATGACCAACATCAGGGATGTTGGCCTAATTTCTAGTAGTAAATAGTACAGTAACAAAGGATGATTGAACTAGTACTTCTCTAATTGTTTTAGCCTCCATCTTTACTAGAAAAGAGCCACCGTAGGCTGCACAGATTTTTTTAGAGCTCACATCACAAAAAAACGGAGCCAGTGTCTGTAAAATTCTTTCAATAGCTTTAAAAAAGGGGTGTCATTTCACCATTTTCCAACTAATGGTTGATTCCTAGTGGCTTTTGATTCTCCAGAAGGTACCTGATGATACAGAAGTAGTTTCTGCATAAATTAGCTTAGGTTCTTCAATAGTCTTTCCATGCCACTTTTCTGCAACAGCATAGTAAGTCAAGACTAATAGAGATAATTTAGTATAATTTCTAAAGGTTTCTGATTTATCCTGTGGCTCTTTCTAGCAATAGGTCTTTTATTGCATGTGATGCTGTCAGCTAAATGTAACTTACTGAGTTGTGCAGCCTATCAAATTTTGCAAGCTCATTCACAAAGCCCTTATCAGAGCTTAAATTCAGAGTTTTCTCCTGAAAGCATGAGAACCTCCCTCAACAGAGCTGACAGAGACCAGATATTTCTGGCATTTCTTTAAAAAACCCCAAACAAACGACAACACATCATCTTGTAGGGAACTGAGCACTTTGGGAAAATGCTGGAATGGCAACTCAAAGTACACATGCTGTGCCTTTAAAAAGTAGCAGTTTATATTAGGTTTAATATAGCATAGAAATCTGTGCTGCCAGTACTGGCTGACAAACATCCCTCAGCTTTTCCAAGGGGAACAAGTCTATGGGAAGAGTGCAGTTGACTCTTGATGAGCATTAAGGCTTAGTCTTCTGAGCAAAGACTGTCAACATAAAAAGTATTCTTGCCAACTCTAGTGGTGCTTTTGCAAGACCACTAAATACAATTTATTTTTTCTGTCTGAATATAGCATTTCTTATATTTTTCTTGATTTACATATGGATATCATCTGCTGTTCTGAATGCTTAATAGTGTAATATAAGTATACAGAAACATGTTCAGAAGACCCCTCTTATCTGTACCAACATCTCCAGAAGCAACTCTTGCAAAAATACCACACATCACTTTAGAGTGAAACACTAAACATAACTCACCTCATCATGAATGCAAGATCACATTCATCCTATTTATCACTGTTAAGATAAACTAGTGAAGAGCAAGGAAAAAAAAGTAGCTTGCTTGCTTACTTAGACTAATGATGATAGTGTCATATTCTATTCATTAATAGCAGGGTTTTTTAAAAACAGTGGAATAGCAACCATGAAATAGAAAGCTATCGTAACTGTTAAATATCAAATAAGCTACATATAGCACCTCTGAAGATGAGATCTAGGAAACTGCAAGAGCTGAACAATTCACTCCATAGTCATCAGGTGACTGACTTTAAACATGGTATGAGAGGATGGTCTCCGTTCTTTATTTTTTACTCCTTTTTTTTTAACATAAGAAATAAATTTTGATACATTTTTAAGAAATTAAGAATTTAAGGGGAAAAAATTGGTCAAATTTTATGAGTCACTCTTGGAGCAGACCACATTTCACTAATTCTAAGTCAAAATTTACCTTGTCAATACGAATTTGACATAAATGTTCCTATTTTCATTTTATTTACTGATACTGGTCTGATTTGCTAGCCTAACTCATATTATTTGTCTTCTGACTAAAATTTCCATAGGGATAGCAATTATGCAAAATGAGCTCAGGACTTTTTTGTCTGGTATTATAACTGAATTGCTGTCCTGGGAAATGTGTAAAGGTCTAGAGATCTTGTTATGGGACTAGAAAAGCACATACTGTTTTTTAGCTTTGTACCAAAGGACAGAAGGCAAACCTTTACACTATCTACAGCCCTTTTGTTCACTGGAACTGTGAAGAGGAAGAACAGGAGGGAGGGGAGGTGTAGAATATCACCTGAGAGGTCTCTTTTTTTTTTTCTCCTCCGGAGAAGCGGGCAAAACAAAATGCATGTGCAGTAAAAAATAAAGTCATCACAAAAACACTAGACAGACAGAACGCGTGGGTATAAACAAAATAACAGGTAATTGATGATTTTACAGTCCAAAATTTTGTGTAAGACTTTCATATAGACTTCAGAAAACCAGTCAAAATGAATGTTGTTGTTAGCTCTCAATTCACACAGCTCACACTACTGATGGGATGGTAGCAACGACTTGTTAGAGTTGGACTCAGTTTGGCTTTATAAGCTGTGTTAATTGTGAGTTCCAGTTCACCTATATTACCTAGTATTTTGAGTAAATTAAGCCCTTAAAGTGAAAAGAGAATGCAATTCATATGGTTGTGAGGGTTTTATGCAATACGGTGTATTTTGCTTTTACTACAGTTGGACAGAATATGTGTGAAGAAACAAAAAGAAAGAAAGCAGCAGAGTGCATTGTATTCTTCTTGACCGTGTCAAACTCCCAGAAATTTTCCATGCTTCCAAGAAACATCACCCACACAAGGAACATAACCCAGTATGCTGAAGGACTGAAGCTGGGACCTCATCCTTGTAAGTGAGAGTCTTCATAGATTCACAGTTTAAATGCTTTTGAGAACATAGTTTAGTTCTTTGGTGTACCACAAGTATGCAGCCGTTTTGTTAAAAAGTCCCAGCTGTACAGTAATCAGCACACATTTTTAATCCATCCTTTCTATGCTATGAAATGGCAATAGAACATAATAAAGAATTATAGGAAGCATCCACTGCCTTCAGTTGTAATCTTCACTTGAGCCAGCTCTTCTTTTCTGTAAGTGATAAACCAGTACACCACACAGATTCAACAAGACTGTAAGTCTTGTATCTCTAACACAGATTAGAGAGTGATTTACTGGGAACAGATGACATAAAAGTAGGAGAGTCATAAGGATGTCACCCATGCACAACAATACTGTTCAGAATTACATATTTTCCTTGTTGCATAATAAGACAATTAGGGTGTTACATTGCTTACCTCCCTCTGCCCTCCAAATACCACAGCCATGTTCAGCCTTAAGAACAGACATCAACCCTTGGTAGCACCAGAGACATTCAGTGTGGAGGGGTTGTTGTTGGTTTTTGGTTTGTTTGGTTTTTGTGTTTTTCAATAGAAAAACCTGGAAAAAGGCTTCAGTACATTCTTTTATTTTTTTTAACAATATCCTTAAGCAGTAGAACAATTTTTTTATAGCACAGACAGCTGTAAAATGGTATCTGACAAAATGGTATCTGACAAAATGGTCTGTTATTTATCTGCACAATGTCATCCCAACTTTGCCAATATCTTAAGGTAATTTCCTGCAATTTTTCATTGAAGTCACTGCTTTTAATTTATTCTTCTTTGAATATGAAAAGCTTTATATTTCCAAAGGTGTGGATTTTTGGAATAAGCAATGTTATCTAAAGTGAGCACCTCAAATACTCCATGCTGAACTCTAGAAGGTTTTGCCAGCTATTCCTGATCACTTGCTTATGGGAAAGGACAAATCTCCTCTTTCATCTGGAAGGTTTCCCTGCCCAGTATCCAGCAGCCATGCAAAGCACATAAGTGTCCCTTTTCCAAAGTACATGGCTTTTAACAGACTAACATAGAGGCTACAGAGAAATGAGAAAGATAAAGAACCCATGCGGGAAAATTCTCAGTCATTAAATCTCACATTAAGTTGTTTTTTTCTTCTGAAATCTCTGAAGAAACATCCAATTTTATAGATATATGGCCATGATATGGACCATTCTGCCTGTACACGTGAAATCAGATAGTATCTGTCTTTGAGCTATTCACCTGGACATATTGTGCAACCCATCGTCCCCCCAAAAAATGCAATGTGAAAATAATTATGCATGAAAAGATTTATAAAACATTAGAATAATTCATTGATGAAAACTGACAATTGTGATGTCAAAGATTTTGTAAGAGAAATGGGATACTTAAAAATAATAATAATCTTAAATTTTGTCCACTAATTGTGTTTTTTAGTAATCTGCAGAACTGTTGGCATAATTTTAAAATTCTCATTAATCATAAAAGTACAATTGCTGAATAAAGGATTTCACCTCAGTCCTGTTTGCGTGACTATAACATCAAAAATTACAGCTCGCTTTATTTAAAATTCCTTTAGAGACTAGATTGTTAACAAAGATATAGAAAACTAATAAAATATTTCTGAAAGTTAGTACAAACAGAAATTGAAAATAGCATCAGTAAGTACACCTCATACATTCATGTATAAATGTTGGATTTTTGAAGTTTTGTCACAAAATATAAATGAATATAAGTTTATCTTCCTATAGTATCTAAATTTCAGTCTAAAAATGAAGTTCAGAAGTATTTTAAAATTATTTGAGACATTTATTTAGATATGTACAAAAGAAATATTTTGTTTAGGGCATTCATTCTTACAACTTATTAAAAATTTGATTTAATCCTTACTTTGTGAAAGGAAAAAATTTCTATTGAGAGAGTTAAAATTATGATTTTGACAGACATAAAAGATACCTAAAGATGGATAAGTAGCTTCCAACCCATGCTGAAATCAATAAGGGGCTATGCATTACCAACATATTCAGAAGTCTACAGACAAATATAAATCTTCTAATAAATGTCAATAATTTGAAAGAAAACTTTATTATCAATGTATGTGAAGGAGATTGTTCTGCATTTTTGGGGAATTTAATACACATCTGTTCAAGCATGTAAAAATGGCACTGCTTCCCATGGATTTTCCAACAGACCGCATAAAAACCTCATTAAACTGCAGGACTATGGCCTGCTTGAAAAAGTGCTGTATACTAAGTTCCTTAATGCAAGAAAAAAAAATCCCTAAAAAATCCCCGTCCCAATAAAACAGTAACATCAACAAAAATAATTCACAATATGCCACAGGCTAAACACCATTTTCTGTTTTGACATCTGTCTAAATGGATGAGCTAAAGGGAATTTTCTGCCAAAATTTCCAAGGATTTTGAGAAATATTTTAAGAAAGAAATTACACAGAAAGAAAAGTGCCATTTTTACTTCGCGTTGTTATGTCTATTGGGTTTTAAAGATTGATGGTTTTAGGTACTGTTAATTACTGCTAAAGCTTTTCACTTTTTTTCCTATTCTTTTGATTTGACTGCACTTCAACTGTAAGAGTACTTCCTTGGGAGCTCATGTGTGACATACAACCATAAATATCTGGCATCTTTTTCAGAGCATAAGATGTGGTGCATCTTCTAAAACTATGCAAGGCGTATAAGCTGCATCTCAAGAACCTTAAAAGTGCTTAAAAATCAATAATTGAGTGTTTTGTAAGAGCATCATCAACTCTCTAGTGATGACTTAAGAGGACTTTGAAAAAAGGTCATTGTGTAATATTTGAGAAAGTGCAACTCCTCTCACCTTCAGCATTATAACACTTCTTGATCTAAAAAATGGTTGCATAATAATGGCATATGAAGCAAACAGTGTACTGCCACATATAGATATTGCATACCAAAATAGCGTCCATTGTAGGATGACTAAATTTCATTGTAGCTACTAGATACAGAGACACACAGAAAATTTGATATATTGTTTTTGGAAACAATATAATTCCCATCTACATCAAGTCTAATTCTATAAAGACTACAGTGCTAAAAAATTAGTGTAATTCAGTGCACTCTAGTCAACAAGGGTCTTCAAATATAAGGGAGATGGTGCACTTCAGACACTGTAATTTTTTTCAGTCATAAGAAGTTTTACTGAACTGGTTGCATGGTGCTACTTTGGCAGAAAAACATAGTTGATGGACACTAGTTAAGCTTTGTTGCCATCACTCTTCAGCTGCTCTGTTCTGTCAATTTAACCTGTTCATACGTATACCTAAATTCCAGGTAATTTCAAAAGCAGAAAGAAGGATTATGCCTATTCTATTGACTTCCTCTAGAGAAACAGAACAAAGAAGTAGGAATTTGCAATTTTCAACTCTGACAACAAATCAACCTACGCTTATTTTAAGTTACCAGGTATTTGATCTGTCCCTTATATCTGTAGGTAAATCTGTATTAACTTGGTGGAAATATTTCTGTTAACTTTAGAAGAGCTTAATCACACTCCATTCCAGTTTTTTGCACTCTTTCACTACAATTTTGTGAGGAATAATTACCCTAATGTCACATATAAAATGGTATGAAATAATTAGAGCAAAACCTGCCTCCATAAGTGGAGGCATCATAAATTTGTATGATTGTGTGGGTGAAGGTGGGGACCTGATTGTTTTCAACTTAGTTGGACTGGAAGCAATATTCCCTGGGAATATTTAACATTAATAGTAGGTTAGCAATTTGGCATATTTAAGTCTCACACTGTGCTCAATTGTGGTTTTTTGCCTCATCCACAAAATCTAGGGAAAAAACCATAAGCTGAAAGAGAGAACATAAACATTAGCTTTGAATATTCAATTACCTTGGCTTGTGTCACAAACATTCTCCCAGGAATTTTTAACACTTCCTATAAACCGGTCACACTAAGAAGTTTCTTTCTGTTTCACTGAGGATGCACACTGTGACAGAGGCATTTTTAAGAATCCAGTTTACTACCACTTCCCTGGAGAACAGGGCTAAAATGAAGGCATGTAAGGCAATTTTGAGAAGTTTTGAGATAATCTCAGGGTCTGAGGCACCTGAAGGGTTTGATCATCTCAGGATGTTCTCCCTCAAACTGGCTTCAAAGCCTTATGACCCTCTGTTGCACTGGACATGTCCATAGTAAATTGATGAGGACATGCAGAGGAAAATGAATCGAATTCCATTGCAACAATAATGTGGTATCACAAAAACAGCATAGATATGGTAAACATACATATTCTTGTCCCAGAGCTGTCTCATGATGTTGCAAACTAAGAATCACTACACATTATACCATGTCAATACACTTCATTGCAAATTTCAATACCTCTGTTCTCAATATCCCATTTTTCTGCTTTGCATCAGCTTGTCCAAAGGAAACCCTTCAGAAAATATGCAATATAGTGATACACAAGTAAATGGAATGTAGTTGATTGTTATACAGATATAATGCACAGTAATTAATGGCTCTATAGAAATGTGCCACGGTAATTTTTAAAGCAAAGCTGCTTTTTTTAGTTAATGTTTGAACATAAAGTAATTCAATTCAGAAGAAAAAAATTTCCTGGAAGGTTATGCTGTCACAATCAAACACCTGTAAAATGCCTGTTTAAGGAAATAGGACTCTCTAATTGTAAATGACAAATCCACAAGAATTTCTTTAATTCTTTACAGGATCTGTAACAGGGTGCACTTAGTTTTCAGGTACATTACTGGCTGAGGGCAATGAGGGCTTTTAAAGTCCCTCCAGCTCGCAAAAATAAAATCTTATCCACTGAAATTTTATTGCTAATGCAAATATTATAAGTTTAATTATATACTGCTACTGTAAACATATGATGCAAAAAATGTCTAGTTCAGGAAAAACTTAACAGACATCTGATTTTCTTATGGAAGAAACATATAATCCTTTCTATTTCAGGACTGAAAGTGTCAATCGTAGAGAATGGATACTCAAACTGTAAGAGGCAAGAAGAACGAAGAATGCCAAAATAAAATAACATCATAAAATTCTCATAATTTTTTGTTCTATTCTCTTTTAAATTAGTGATTCATTTTTCAGAACAAAAGTTATTTCTATTATTGTTAGTGTAAAATGCTTATCACAGCCTCCATGTAAAAAAAATTGATTGTGTGAAGAATTCTTAAGAAATGTTTTTCAAATCAATGAATTATAGAACCTATAGCAGACTTCAGCTGAGATTTTTGTTTTATTTTTAAGTTCTTTTAGCTAGCTGAGACAAATTGTTCTTGGCTTTTTCCCCCTTTCCTGTTTTCATAAGGTTACTCTACAATATAATATTTCTGGGTTTAAGACATTCATATTACCACTAGAGACAGCAAATGTCTGTGTGACATGTGTCCATGTGAGAAGGACTAAAACTTCGGGCATTTCAAGGGCCTCAAGGTCAGCTGAAAGAAAATGTTTCCTCTCAGGGGTGGTGGAGGTTATGTAACTCCTGCCAAAGGTATCTAATGCCAACTGCATGTCCCAAGGCCACCATAGTGTGAGACTTGAGGGATTACTAAAGACAGCAAAGCAGCACTGACTAGGCCACTGAAAATGCCAGATATATTTATCAATATAAATATATGGTAAGAATAGAAGAGGGCATGCTACAGGTGTTGGTTAACTTTTCTTCTTGTTCTGTGAACAGAAGATGACTGCTTTCTTTTCTTACCCGGTCAGATTTAAGTAAGAAAGGAATCAATATGTAAACACTTAGGAGAGAACCAGATGGTGAATGATAAATGACAAGGAGCAATTTAATAAAACCTACCAGGCCATAATAAACATAAGCCATCTCTGAAAAAAATTAAGAGAGATGGTTTGCTGGGTAAAGTGATTGTAATTGTTTTAATAGATTTTTAGTAATGATTTTCATGTAGTCTGTCCTGCAACCTTTATAGAAGGAAATGGAAAAACAGGGCTGGAATACACCTCAGGAGTCCATCTAGTCCATCCTCAGATTCAAGTAACAAGTGGCACAAATCCCACACCTAACACATTTGTCTAACCAGTTCCTAAAAACCTCCAGCAACAGAGACTCCACAGTCTCCCTAGCAAACTACTGCAGTGTTTAAGTGTCCCTTGTAGCAAGACTGTTGTTCTTGATGGTCAGATTAATCACATCACTTCTTGCCCTATCCAGAGATGTCTCTCTTGGAGCATCAACTTTTTTACATATAGAAGCCTTAGAATTTCCACAGAATATTCTGTTTTCTATAATAAACCACATCAATTATTTCATCTTTGCACACAACTTATCCTCTAGCCCACAGGTTAAAGGCAACTGCATAGAACACAAGGAGAGATACTGCAGATAGAAATATAAAATAGTACTAATTCCAATATTAATATGAATGTTCTACAGTCGTGTATTGAGAATACTAATGGAAGGAGACTATAGTTATACAAGTTCTTCCATGAAGGGAAATGCAAACATACCTAACAGTCTTACAACTTTCACCATATTTTCTTATCATTTGTGCAGGTATCATCATCTCCTAACTGCAGAAATGGAAGTTAAAAATCAGGTGTAATGGCAGTAGTTTTTTTTCCCCACATATAAGTATTTATAGCTATCTGCATTCAAATGACGATCAGCATTAGTAGCATATGGTATTTAAAATAATAGATAGGACGTATGTTCTAAACTTTTTTTTTTAGAATTCAGTATTTGAGATGTTATAATGGGAAGGAATTAAATAGGTTATTGAATTTCTGAACTATTTTAAGAAAACTACAACTTGAAATCATAAATTAGTATTTATTAGAAAAATCTCTTTAACAATATTTGTTATTAAATATCACTGGGGATTTTTGTATTATCAACATTGCATTTATCATCTTCCACAGACATTTTTTGGTTTTTGTATGGCAGTTGCTTTAAATGCCAACAATTCAATGTCTGACATGAAAATCATTAGCCAAAAATAGAATTTATTTCTTATTACAATTGTTTTCTACTAACATTTTTCCTCATGTCGACCTGTCAAATGCAGTATTATACTTACTCTGAGCAGCTGTCTTAAAATAAAAAATAAACACACTTTTTCTTTCTTAATTTCTTATATTTTAGCTATTCAGACTAACCATTGGTTACTGTCCTTGGGATTTCATCTTTGCCTAATGTGAATAGCCTAGTTAAGGTCCACAGCATTCTTCATGCAACTGAACTTAAGATAAAGTTCTGTAGCAAGTACAAAATAGAAATATTGTAAAAAGTGAGCATTTTAAAGAAAGCTAATGTGTATGCACTATAGATATTTTTATGAACCTTTTAGACATATGCTTTAATAGTCAAAGGTGTGCAAAAATCATTAAAAATTACACTGGCCCAAATCTATCTAAAGATTTATTCCATATGTGTCAATTAATGTATGTTACACTTGTGAAAAGTGACTTTTAAAGTTCCACTGAAAATGCAAATTGCAAAATGTGTATATTTTCACTGATATTGTAAGCATAGCTATCTACTACACTACCTTTGATTTCTCAACAATTAGGATGTCAATGGAGAAGGTTTATACATCACTTGGCTACTGAAAGAAAGGAAAAAGACAACATTCTTGACATATTTAACGTTTAAAAGGGAAATATCTGACATATTTACATAAGCTAAGTTACTAGTTTATCTAAACAACAAAAATGGAGAAGTTTAGTATGGAAACTTGCTCTATACTTTCAATTTATTCTGTCAATTATGAACAGATACCTGATGCTGCTTTTGTTCCAGAAAGAAGAGTTTTTTTGCTTCTGTAGTAGAAACTGAGAGTCAGATTGTGAAATGGACTACAAACACACACACAAAATGACATGAAGAAAAGTAGATGGTAAGTAAATACTTCATTCTGCATACCAAAGTAGCTTCCTACACCTTTGTTAGGATTTTCCAAAAGTAAAGGAAGAACAAGAACTACACAACTGTTATCTCAGCCATCCAAGGAAAGAGGGGAATAGTTTGCTGTTTGCTGCTCTCAGAATATGATACATAATTCATCTCAGCCAATATGGAGTTGTTGTACAAACTCTTTGCAAATGATGTAAGTTTATTTTGTCCAAAAGAAAAGAAATTCTGTTTAGGACACAGACACGTTCAAGACTTTTAAAACGTCAAAAACCAAGCTGGCCATAACTGATTTTATGTAAGAGCTGCAGATTATCTTTGAAATAATGAAATATCCTTTGGCAAATTAACTCTGAAACTCTTTGCCTTCCCTAGCTTAAATGAGACCTTTAACTCAATTTTACTTCAGGGTGTTTTTCTAGTTTATTAAATGCAATGCAGTAATGCAGAACCCAGTGAAGATCTTTTGTAAATGCTTTTCTTCAGGCAGAGCACCTGTCTCTCAGATAGTAATAGCTTCTTCAGCATGCAGTATTTAGGGGTGGTATGACAACATACATGGAGACAGAGGTATGACTGTAACCTGAACTTTGATATAGATCTGTCTGCTTTCTACCTTATCATTAGTTTTCATGTCTCTTCACTGCATGTTGTATCTCACTTGACTCTTACTTTCTTTATATTGATGGAGACTTTGAAAGCCAAAAACCACTATAAGGGCAGGAAATGCAAAGTGTGGTCACTTTCTGCAACCTATTATGAAATAAAATTGCTCAGTATCCTTTGTGCAACATGAGGATTCATTTATTGATTCAGAGTACCACCATTATACCAGAAAATTCTGTAATATATTGCTACCTTTCAACCACACAATGTGGGGGGAAGGGAAGGGAGAAAAAAGGAAAAAGAAAGATAAATGTTAAACGTCTTCTTGTTCTCTATTTTCTATAAAAGTCTTATCTATCCCATATAGGGTACATCTGTAGTGTAAATAACAATGAACTTCTCTTTGTCAAGCAAACATCAACATCCTGTGGAAAGACTGCAAAATGATGCCTCTAGCAAGTTCATAATTTGTACAATAGAACCATAGAACGTTTTGGTTTGGAAGGGATCTTAAAGATAATCTCATTCCAAGGGACCCCTTCCACTAGACCAGGTTGCTCAAAGCTCCCTCCAACCTGGTCTCGAATGCTTCCAGGGACAGGGTATCCACAACTTTTGTGAACAACCTCACCACTCTCATATAAATAATTTGTTTGAAGTGCCTAATCTAAACCTATCCTTTTTCAGTTTAAAGTCGTTACTCCTTATTCTTTTACTACATGCTCTTGAAATAAAACCCCTCAGCAGCTACCTTGTAGGCCCTCTTCAGGTACTGAAAGGCTGCAATAAGGTCTCTCTTGGAGCCTTCTCTTCTCTAAGTGGAACACTCCCAATTCACTCAGCTTTTCCTTATAGGAAAAGTGTTTCACTCCTCTAATCATCTTTGTGGCCCTCTTCTGGGCCTGCTGCATCAGGTCAAAGTCCTTCTTGTTCTGAGGACCCCAGAGCTGGACACGGCACTTCAAGTGGCTTGTCATAAAAGTGACAACCCTTGCCCTGCTGGCAACATTTCTTTTATGCAGCTCAGGACATGTTTTCATGAGCTTTTCATCAGCTTTCTGAGCTGTTAGCACACATTGCTGACTCATGTCCAGCCTCTCATCCACCAACATCCCCAAAACTTTCTTGGCAGGGCTGCTCTTCATTCATTCATCTCCCAGACAGTGTTGATATTTGAGATTGCCCCTTGCACTTGGCTTTGTTGAACTTCATCTGGTTACCTTTGACTCCCTTTTCAAGCTTGTCCAGGTCCCTCTTCTTGCTTCCCCAGTCCCCATCTAGTGGTCTATCCATGTGAGAAGTGTAGAAAGAGAGACTGCAATTGAAGACTGAGGCAAAAATACTGTTGAGCACCTCAGCCTTCTCCTTTGTTGTTGTTTGCCAACCTTGCTCATCGGAGGGGCAATGCTTTATTTAATCTTCCTTCTCTAGCTGACATACTCATAGAAGCACTTCTTGTTATTCTTTGCATTTCTTGCCAAGTTCAGCTCTAAAGCGCTAAAGCCAGAATGCTCTCGAGGTTGTGACAGCATTTTTATGCGCGTGTGATCCCTGCTGGGATGAGTTGTATAACTCTCCCAAAGGACAGAGTCCTAGCTACCGCAGATAATCTGTTTCTGCTGGCTCCTCTAGGACGAGAGTTTCCCCGGGCGTGGTGTGGTAGCGCAGACGAGAACAAAAGGCTTAGACAGAGGGCCCTTCTCCAGGATAACAGCTGTTAATTGTCAGTCCAGTGCTGCGTTCTGAGGGTCCAGAGATATCCAGGTGGCTGAGTAACCCAGAAGAAAGACCCAGGAAGAAGTGCTGCAGGGCTCTCTAAAGGGAGATGGTATCAGGAAACACCCAATGGGAAACCGCGCAGTTCAAAGTGACCAGTGGAGAAGAGCTTTCCAGGGCATAGCCACATATGGCATCTGAGATATGGGTACAGGTAACACAAGGGAAATATGGGACTTTACCACAGCTCAGGCAGAAGGATCAGATATTGGAGGAAGGAGGCCGAGGGCTTTGCCTTGGTTTTCTTCCCACCAATCCTGAAGCTCAAAAGCAG
Source organism: Climacteris rufus (assembly GCA_013398175.1). Taxonomy (NCBI): domain Eukaryota; kingdom Metazoa; phylum Chordata; class Aves; order Passeriformes; family Climacteridae; genus Climacteris; species Climacteris rufus. The sequence goes on along the minus strand of VZRZ01003578.1, from coordinate 178,953 downwards.
CAACTTCTGCCAAGCACACTGGTACACAGCTCCAACTTCACCTGCCTTTTATATGCTGGAATATGGCAATTTCTACTTTTCCTAAACTAATATTTTGGGTTGATACCTCTTATCTTTACTTATATCTCTGCAAAATAATCCCTCATATTCAAGAAAATTAACATCAATATATTTCATTGAACCACCTCTAGGCCAAAGTGAAAAAGATATATGGAAAACCTCATTGATAATAGTTGATAGTGATGTGCAAAACAGATAAAAGCCATCTCATTATATTCTTAAATGCCCCATTCCAAATGGTGGAAATACTTGCCTTTCAACATAACAGTTACCTTCTGTTAAATCACTTTTCTCTCTAGGCTTTTCCCCTGCCAAGAGACCCTTTCAGTCCCCTGAACATTATGCAAGCAGAAAATGGCAATGAGTAGGACTCCATCTCTACATATTTATGAAGACATCACTAATTAATGACTAAATCATATTTGGATATTCTAATTACATAGGTTCAGGGAATGTTCAGATTTAACATGCTCCTTTCCTACTAAAATAAAAGTGAGTATAGGTTTGGGTTTTTTTATATTCCTAGGAATTATATCTTATATCTTAGAGATCCTGGTGCCTATCAGTCAAGGATCATGACAATTTTTAATGAACAAGGTAATTATAAAAATGTCTACAACATGGTTTGAGTTATGCATTTGACAGGACCCGAGTGAAAGTTTTATCTTGATGCTGGTGTGTAAGCAGCCTCCAGGACGTTTCCACACTTGAAAATACTCTTTTACACAAGTCATTCACAGCTTCCTGATGGAACTGTAAAGAGCACCAGTCAAGGAGGCTGCTCAGGCACAAAACAACACTAATTCATATTCTGCTGTCCAGCAATGGCTGCAAAGGAAGTCAAAATAGGTGAGCAATGAGAAGTTTCTGAAAACATTTTAGAGATGGACTGAAAGACTGTTCTGCAGTAGATTTGTTATGCTGCTAATTTTACAGGAAAAACAAATGAGGTCTAACCATATAACATTTGGTACCTATTGCAGACAGAGGATAAATAAGGACTTCCAGTATTCTTGGCAGCCAGATTAAATGGCTGTGAACCCACAAGGAGGGGGAGAAAATTCCAGTGTGATAACAAAGGTCTCAAGTATGAGTTTAAAGTACAGGGGGACAAATTAAGGATTCTCTTTCTTTACCAGTTTTCAAACATATATTTTTAGATTTTTTTTTCTTTACTTGTCTAATTTGTACCCAGGTCTACAAAGAAATAGTTAATCTGTCTCTTAGGTGTCATAAAAAAGAAAGTATGGCCACTACCCCAAATAAGCAAAAAAAAAATTAATTTAAATCACAGAAATAGAAACAAGGTATTCTAGGTAACCTAAAACAACCTGAGAGGGTTGCTTCTGCTGTTACCCTATTTTCTTATTTAATAATTTCACAATCTGTTAAAGCATGGCTTGGCACATATATCTAGCTCTAAGGTACTATGTGTAACATTTGTAATTTTTCAAGAAAATTCCGGTGTAAGATATAACTCATTATAAATGTTCAGCAAACAAACATCTATTTTGCATTTCAATGAGACTAAAAAAAATTGTATATAAAACTAAGGAAGAATCTTTAGGACAAGATAATGTTCCTGACATAACTGTTCTTTAACATTTCTAATAATAAAGTCCCACATAACTCTTAGGTTTCCAAAAGGGGTAAGAAGATACCTGCTTTCCAGTGAATGATTTGGCTCTAATCTCTACAGAATGCTTAAAAACCTTCTCTTTAGGCTTCAGAGTTTTCTGTTGTCTTTACCATCAACCTATAAATTTATCCAGATATTCATTGTAGCCTTACCTAATATTCAACCATTATTGACCATCTGCCTGAGGTTTTATCGATGAGCAGTATTTATTCACTAAAAAGTATAGTGATGAAGCAATAGTTATGAACCTCTGCAAGTTCTGTTTCTGTATCTAGACGAGGGAAAATGTATGTATGTGTATCTGGAAAAAACCCCTCAAGTTTTATTCATTCTCACAGCTCTAATAAGGTAAAAAAAGCTTTGAATGCAAATGTTCTTATTTTCAAAGTATATGGTCAGCATTCACATAGCTTAAAGAGCAACTTCAAGATTATTAGTCCTGAGATTATTAATTGGAACTGCACATCTAATTTACCCAACCTCCTTTCGGCAAAGCACAGAGAACAAGACGATTACTGCTTTGTACATATCTGTCCATATTTAAATATAAATTGCTTATAGATATTAAAAAAGATTTCAACTTTGTTCATATAATACACCTATTGAAAGGAGTAGTGTGAAAAATGTAAAGCACTGGCAGAAAACAAGACAACATGTTTAACACTGTAAGGAAGACAGTAAAAGTAACCGAGCAGCAAACTCAAGGAGTTATTTACAAATGGATGGTAATGCTTGTTAGGTCAGTTGTCTTTTTCTAACCAGAGGGCATTTGACCCCTCGAGTGAATGGAGTTCGCTAAATTGCTTCCTGTTTCAGAATCTGTGAAACCACAAGGTGAACATCCTCAGGAAACCCAGGTAGGTTGACTATGGCCAAAGTGGATGCTTCAGGAGCTGCTTGTACTGGCAGAAAGTTGATTTGCAACAGGGTAAAAGTTGAAAGCTTAAAGATCATGAAATACAGACAAAATAACAGTACATGACTCTTCTGTTTTTGCAAAACTCATATGAACAAAAAGGTACCTGAATTCCTCTCTTGTATCACAGTGAAGAAAAGAGTTTAAGGAGAAAATGTTTATCTTTCAACAGAAAAAACATTAAATTAAACAGCAAAAAGCAAGCATGCTTATTTGTTGCTAAATTTCTAACTCAACCAAATAAATCTTACACAAGTACAGCATGTACGGGTTATTTCACAGGTGATAAGGTTTAAAAGAAAAAGAACTAAAAAAAGCACAGGCCTTTTGAAACAGAAGTTTCATATAGCACATAATTCTGGGGTTTGAGCAATTTCTATCTTTATTTTGAAGTGTCAAATGCTGACCATTAGGTGATAATAATCAATACATACATGGACTTCATAAAAATGGAGTTGAAGTATGTTACAGTCTGATGCCAAGTAAATTAAAATTTTGTTCAGTCTTGCCTTCTCATTGCTACTAGATAAGGTCTGTTGGCCACATCCTCCAATTCTGTACAGGCATCCCATTGCTGAATAGTGCGTAATCTCATAAAAATATTGACAACATAAGAAAGAATTGTAGGCAACACACATAGTTCCTTTCAGATATTCTCTTTTAAGTGTGAACTTCATCTAGAACTTATTTAAGTGTTTAGATGCATTGTTAGACAGCTGAAATATTAGGTGAAAACATACTTCTAAACTGGAATATACTTGTAGAGATACTTAGTTTAGTTTTAGGTCAGCAATTGTAGCAACAGTTATACATGTCACATGAAATAAGTACCAAACGGTTCTTTACTCATTCACTGTCAAACTAATTTTCTTAGCTTATTATACAGAGGCTAGATCTGAGACAGCCCCAGTCACTGAGGACAAGTACTTAAAAAATATCAACGAGAAAAAAAAGGTATTTTTAAATTCTATTCTTCATATAGGAAGATAGCAGATTTTTGTTTTATCCATGGGTTTGGTTGGGTTTTTAATATTTAAAAGATTAATTTTTAATAAATGTTTGTGCCTTCTCTGGCAATAATAAGTTGGGGCTTGACATTAGTATTCAACTACTAGTGGTTAGTTTGTACCCAAGACCAACAACTTGAACTGAAGTAGTACCAAATGTATTGGTATTATACTTATGATCTACTAAGTAGGAGCTATAATCTTAGAATGGTTCATTGTTCTCAGCAGGATGACAAATCTCACCCTAAATTTAGAGAACCTATATTTAAAGTCTGAAACCTAAGGATTCTGAAGTTTTCATTAAGTTTTCTTTTTTGCACAGCATTTTGCACATAAATGTACTTGATTCAAACTAAAATAGATGGCAGAGTCAGACAGGAACCCAAAGTCCTCCTTGGTTATCATTGAAACCAAGAAAGGGAAGTAGAAATTAAACTTGACTCATTATTCTACTGATGTAGAAAGCAGGAAGGAAGCCAGCTGATGACAATGCAAAGTGATAAATACGGTAAAGTAGTCCCTCGGTCTCTACCAATTAAATGAATAGGTACATTCTGAGTAAATACACGTGTGATACACCTGTTGAATTGTAAAAGATCATTCATACATTGTGCAAAGGTGCTTTAGATGTTTAAGTACACAGTGTGCTGTTAAAGGTCTCTAAAAAAAGGATAAATTTTAATATAGTAGAATCTACTAAAAAAATTCTGAAAATAGGTATCAGAAATTATCACTAAGAACTTAAACCACTTTCTGAATGGTTTAATTCATAGCAGACATGCAACTGCATAAGTTCCATTTGCTTATTTTAACCAGGAGCGTACTCTCTCAAACCGAAAGTTAAATGGTGATCATAAAGCTGTCTGAAGAAGTAAAAATATTTACAAATAGCTCTAGTCAGCTGCTAATAAACACAATTTTATTTCCTATTTTTAGGTGGATACTGCACTGTAATGCAAAATTAAGAAATGTGAGAGATTTAGTTAGATTGCTAAGCAAATTAACAAAGATAAGGGTTCTAAAACAAATCTAATTGGAATTTCATTGTAATTTCACTTAAAATACTCAAATCATTTTATCAGCATGTCATCAAATTATTATCCATCATTAGCTCCAGGTTAAAGCTGCTGGCTGCCTTCTTTTACAATTTCTTACTGTTTCTTTTTCTTATACACTAGGTTGCACTATTAGATATTTTGGTCCACATACTGGAGTGCAATAAACTCATATAGACATTTCTCTCTCTTTCTCCACTAAAACCCAGGAAAATTTTAAAAAGTTAAAAAACACCAAAAACCAAAAAAACAACCCCCCAAACCCTCTAGTCTGACACCAATACAGTATTTAGATTAGAGCTAGAAGCCGTTTCTTGAATGCAAAAAAATGTCAAGGTGGAAACTGTCCATTAGAAGTAGCACAACAGGGAATTTTTAAAGAACCGATAATCAGTGAACTTTTCCTGAACTGTTGAATGAATTTAAACCAGATGAATTTAAACCAGTTGACTGTCATGAAAAAAAAAAAAAAAAAAAAAACAACCCAAATCAAAATCTAAACTCCTTTTGACAGGTAAGGCTTTGTTATAGATATGAGTCAAGTATATTAGTTTGCCTCAGTACAAGAAGCCATCATTTGTACATCTGATGTCCACAAGCAAGATATCAAGGGAAAACCTTAAAAACATCCCCAAAAATAATTCTTAAATGATATGCAATAGAATGAGACTTTCTGTTGCTGCTTATGAATATTTGCTTTATGGATTATCACAAGCCTTCACTTTCACAGGGTGGTCTAGTTTGTCACTTTTCACAAGCCCTAAATACATATACAGAAGATGATAGAAAACAAACACTATTACTGCATGACTATTATGAAGTCATGAGAACAAAAATACCACTTACAGACTGTTTAAAACAAACAAGCAAAACCCCAACAACAACAAAACCCCAAACCAACCAATCAAAAAAAGAAACCAGAGAGAAAAAAAGAGAACAAAATGTTCTTTTTTTTTTCTAATGTTCTTGTTTTTCTATGTCTAGAAAAGGAACAAATCAAGATCAAAAGTACACTGTGTCCTAAATTAAGACAGAGATGAGTGGAAAAGTGTTTTTATTGTGTGCTAAATGTGTTGAAGGAAAAGTTTGAGAAAGAATGGAGGTCAGATTAGGAAACATGAAAATTCAATAATAGATTTTAGATTAGATCAAGTAACAAAATATCTGAAGCGCTGTCATATTAAAAACCCAACGAAGCAACAGAGAAATCTAATGCAAATTTATTTGCTGCTCATAACATAACGTAATTTGAACAGATAAGCCCATTTTGCTGGAATGCTGGAAAATAGGTTAGTAAACACTACCTGGTTGAGTGTATCTGTGTCTTATCACACCTACACTGCTGGTCCCAGCAGCATCTGTGCCTTTCCTCTCCCCCAGCCCATGGTCTGACCAAACTACCAATTATTCACGGAGAGAAAAACTGCCTCTATGATTCTTTCCCCCATAAAAAACCCCTCACACATGCCACACATACACTTCAAATTAAAGAGCATGAGTATACGTGTATCTCAAGGAGCAAATAGTAAACAGAGTAATGTTTATGTTGTGCTTGTTACTGAAGTACTCCTGTTTATGCTTCTGAGCTGACAGAACCTCAGGGCAAACCCCAAGTTATTTGTTTCCACAGGTACTTTTCCTATCCTTCCTAGATTCTCATTAGGTAATAACAAATGCAAGGGAGGACAAGACCACTATTTATTACAGACAGGGAGATTGTCACTGCTTTTATAGGTTATCCAGGGAAATAGTGCTCCCCTCCTCAGCAGCATTCAATTTGTGACTCCAGTGACAAAAAGCTGGGAGAAGACCAAAGGAAGTAGAGGAAAAGGAATGACTCTGGCTTCACTTCTCACTGCCTTTAGCAGTGAGCCAAGTATATCAGAGAGAAACCTGCTTGTACAAAGAGGTGCTATAATGTTTTCCTTCCTTATTGACTGAGGGAGTAGGAAAAAATATGATGGACTGCAGCTTGTCTAATTTGCATTTACTTAAGGTGCTGGTCAAATCACCGCTTGTATGTAGAAAAGAAATAATAGAAAAAAAACAAAACCAAAAAGCACTTGTACTGAAGAGAATCAAATCTCACAATCTATTCCATGCCAGAAGTCCATCAATTCTCTTGGAGCACTGCTCCTTTTTAGGATCTGTGTGTTGTTTGTGTAGCATGCAGTGTACAAAATGGAGAGACAGTAGCTGGAGTGCACTATAAGGCTTAGTTCTCATCCAGTGACCAAAGAAAACTACTAAAATTAAAATAAGAAACAATATTGAGTCATATAATAAACAAACTAATCAAGACAGTTCTTAAAAATTTGCTTGAGAAAAGGAGTAATCTGTATCTGATTCTGAAACAAAAGGGATGAAATAAGTAGCAGATAATTATAAGGATGAATACTTATTCAATAGTGTAAGGTTCAATTAAAAAAAGTAGAGTACATACATATCCACAACTGCTTTCAAAATTATAATATTTTAGAGGATTGCTGCATTTAAAAAGATAAATATATTGGGTTCAATACTAGCCAGAAATCCCCAGGAAGAGTTTTTGTTTCTCATTAGAAAACAGCTATTTATTCACTTTGCAATTTTTCTAGATTTATATTCTCCAATAATTTCATCTGTAAACCTTCATATATTAATCAGAAAAATTAAATAATGTTTTAATGAAACACAAAGCATAGCTTATTTTTCTGGTCCCATAATGAATTAATACAGTTTTGTATTAAGAAAATAGGCAACTTTGATGAAAAAAAAAATTAAATGCTGCTACCAGTCAATTGGGTGTGAGAGATGAAATGACCATTTTTATGTAGGAACAAAATTACTGAGGTGCACTTATTCCAGAAAGATATTCTTAGCCAGAGGAGTGAAGATTCCAGCACCTGGAACTCATTTGCAGTGATTAAATATCTGTATTGTCACACAAAAGTGAAATCTAATTCCATGAACTTATGCAAAAATTTTCAAAAAGCCTTATATTTATTTTTCGAAAGACAAGGAAGCAGAGCATTCAAAGACTCAGAGACTGAAAGTGATGAAAACATGAAAGGTAATCTGTAAGTTTTACTGCCAGATGTTTCTGAATTAAACGTTTCTAGACAGTACACCAGACAAGCAGCTATAGAAATGAGACCAAGAATACTTGAGTAGTTTGTTGCTATCCTTACAAAATCTAAGCCTCAGGTTTCTCTCTGATCTTTGCCTTATTGCTCTGGTAAATTGCTTGTTTAATTTTTTAATGAGGTGAGCTTTCCAATGAGTCAGATAGTTTCCCTGATATCTCTTGGGCATCTTCTGTGGTGCTTCTCTTCTAGTTTTCTCACTATTTTTTGCTTCACGTTTCAGAAAACTAAAAAATCCCCTTTGTTATATACTCCAAAATTTGCTGAATGTTGCCTGAATTTCTGATTGACCCAACATGCTTTCCAATTCAAAGTCAGAAACAGGCTGGAATAACTCATCACTGCCATAAAAGAGGTAGTAAATAGAAGACCTAGGTCAAAGACAGCACTGAGAACAAAATCATTAAATTAGTCTATTTATTAACTTACACACACTCTTCTGCAGTTGTTTATCAACACATAAACGTCCATGGTTCTAGCTTCATTTGTCTGATGTTAGATGAATGGAACCCATCTTTCCTTTCTGTGTCTATGAACTCCATTTGAGCTGCCTTAAGGAAAGATAGCTCCTTTGCTCAGCTGCATAACGTCTGCTCCTATTCATGCTGAGCAACTAACCCATGGAGATGAAGGTGAGAGGGATAAAAACAGGGTTTTTTTGTCTTGGTTGAAACTCAGGGAAATTTTTTTCCAAACAAAGCCCTCAGGGATTCCTTTAAATCTGTAAAGCTGGAAACAAAATTAACCTGAGCAATAATTCACCATTCCATAAGTTCTTGACCCTGAAAACTGTTTTAAGGCACTGTTAAAGGGACATCATTTGACATGATAAAGTCCACTAGACTCGCTGTCTTGAGTGGATCTAACTTCTACATGGCTGGTAACTACTCTCTCAGACATATGAGCAAGCAAATAAAAATACCTAATTGAACTACTTCCTCCACAGAAGGGGAAGAAAGAATTATTGCTATTTTATCTGTAGTAGCTGAATACCTTCTGATCAATTACAAAAATTTGGGTCATGAAATTTATTGAAAAAGAAGCAGCTCATTACAGAAAAAACCCTAAAGACATACTGTACTTTCATAATAGTGATAGATCTATTGTCCTTAAAGAAATCATTCACATACATCTGTTTAAATCATGTACCAAGGTATAGTCTTCAGAGCTAGAAACCAGATTGCACTAATTTTAGGAAGCTGAGGAAATATTTAACATTTTATTTGTAGTATTTGAGAGAAAATATAATCCCAACAAAGGTGAGTTTGCTGAAAAAGAACCAGAATTTTTCACTTCAGTGCAGGCAAGTGACAAGGATTCTGTCACATAAGGACTTTCCTGAGTCCAAGAGTCCTGAGTTCCAATATATGGAAATACCATATATTATATACCATATATATGAGGTGTGTTATGTTTATAGCCTCACAAGTGAATCTTACAGTAATTAAGATTTGCAGTCATCTTTTTTTCTGGGACCACTGGTGGTCTTTGTAAGGTAATTGAGTAACCTTACCCTTTTGCTACACCAGATCACTCAGGCTTTTTTTTTTTAGAAATTTAACAAATTCTAGATGAAACCTTTGAGCAACAGAATAGGTAAGAGGAACTATTAAATCAACATTTGTTAGTTTCTCCGAAGTTCAGTTATTCTGCTGTGCATGGGTGTATGAAAGTCTTTTCACTCCTTCAACACAGAACCAACATTTTGTCTCATTTTGTTTTGTGAAACATATTCTAAACTTATTTTTTTCTTTCACCATGGAGATAAAGAACAAATTTCAGAAAATCAAAATAATGTCTTTATAGCTTATGTTTTCACAATGTAAGACAGAGTATTATTTTTCAAGACAAAACATAGCTATACTTTATAAAACACAAAAGCTTTACCTGCATTGTACAATTTGTTGACTGAAACCTCAGACAGCACAGGCCAGGCTAGTGCAAGAGCCCTAATACAATGACATATTCTGGTTTCGATATTGTCATTGTCCCTGTGCTCACTGGCACACCTAATGTGTCCTCCAAAATAAAACACTGTTGTATTATTTCCTGGTCTCGCATTAGTTAGGTACAGGTCCTTTTGTCAGAGAATTAGAGATTCACTGGAGAATTATCAATATTCAGAAAACTTAGACTGCATTATACTATAAACTCAGGGCATGCAGACCATAGAAAGATTGTGCTTTAATCTGCATTCCAGACAGCAAAGTTTTAAACATAGGAATGCACAGATTGTTTAAAGCAAGTCACAATCTGAGTAAGGTATTTTTCCAAGAAGGTTATGGACATAGTCATACTTTGTGACTACATTCACAAGCACACTTTGACACAACAGAAGATGATACCATGACTGGAGGACTGCAATGTGTGGATGACATACCTTTTGATATGAAATGGACAAAGCCTTCTTGAAAAACCTGGAAGAAGGCTTTTAGCTGCAGGCCCTGTTTGTCGAGGAGAATTTGAACTATACTGATATCTCTTGGAGTAGGGAAATCTCAGAACATAAAGAATCCACAAAATTTATGGAATACATCAGGGAAAATTTTTTACACAGGCAGTGAAGATGAAGGGAGAGTATGCCTTCTTGGCATAGCTACTACTCACAAATAAGAAATAACTGGTTGGAAATGCAGTAGTTAAGGGTAACCTTGGCAGAACTGAGCAGGAGAAAGGGTTTAAGATCCTGAGAGATATGAAGAAGTCAAATAGTCAAATAAAACTTGTAGGCAGAATCACACGAGCAACTGCCATGAAGGACAAAGGGGTCCAGGTGAGCTGGTTGACCTTCAACAACAGTCTTCCCAAAGAACAAGGATAGTCCATTCCAATGTCCAAAAGGTCAAGCACAGGAAGCCAGCTTGCCTGAATGGGAAGATCCTGACTGAGCTCAAATGTTAAAAGGAATTATCCAAAAACTGGAAGCAATGTTGGGCTACCCAAAAATATTGTGAAAACATTTATTGGGTAGTAAAATTAGACAAACCAAAGCTCAGACAGCAGGAGATAACGAGTTCTTAACTGCTTCCTTTGTATCTCAGATGTCTAAGTGTAGACTCATTGATGAATGGGGCAGAGACGTTAATGACAAGACAAGAAAAGGGTGAGGAACGTGATGGCTGCTTTTCTTTGTTGTAGCTTGCAAAGGTTTCTTTCAGGTCAGCCCCTAATACTGGGGAACAATGCTGGGACACGTATTACTTGTGTTAATATGAAGCATAAAAGACTCAAAGCAAATTTAACATGCAGATCCATGGGACCAGACTGAATGATCTTTAGAGGCTGTTGAAGGAGCCAGCAAGTTTCGCTGAGACACACTTCTGCAGTCACTGAGTAAACTAGCATGTGTAGGAGCTCTCTGAGGAATGGAGGCAGGCACACCTCTTTTCAGGAAGGGCAGATCTGGGGAACTGCAGATCAGTTTAACCTGTGGAGCAGAAAAGAGGCAATAGACATATTTTGCAGAAAGAGAATTTCCAGTTAGACACTAGGAAAAGATCTTCCCCAAGAAGGTGGTCAGACACTGTAGTAGAGACAAAGTAGAATCCCTTAGACATGTTCAAAACTCAAACAGACCAGGCCTTTGTCTAACCTCAGAGACACTAGGCCTGCAAGACTGTTTTAAACAAGAGGCTAAGACCTGATAATCCTGAGAGGTAGATATATAAATTATTTTATGATTCTAATTTCTTATTTTGCACAAGAATATTTCAAAAGAATTGGCAGGGACTAATTGCTAACTAGTAAGACAATTAATATTAGAAATGATGGAAGCTTCCCATGAAAGTTTAGCAATAAGAAATTTATTTTTGAGAAGATCAGAAATACTAAAAATGTTAAGTGGGAAACCATTTGAATAAAGTTAGTAGGATTTAAGATAGGAAAAGATCAAAGTACAGTGCTACTATCTTTTTAAAAAATCGTATTTTTTCCCTAAGCTGCAGTAGAATTCACATGGCATTCCACATGTCGCTGAATTAGAAAACCTGTCAGCTAATAAGAGTAACTCCAAGCTTCTCAGAAAGTAAGGACACTCCTCTCTTTTCTTTTAAGAAGTCAGTAACTGGTGGCTTTCAACAATTTGTGTATCTAGGAAAAATACATGTGGAGCACTCATGCAATGTTACAAAGAAATTTGAGATCTGGATGCCAACACATTTGGATGCCTTTGAAAATGTTGCTGATTTTTCAACCTTTTTTGTTGTTGTTGAGTTGGTTTGGAATTTTTTTTTTTTGCCAGTACTGAAGGGCATTTCACAATGGGGAAAAAAACCTATCCCTAATTCTGTAGCCAAACTGTTGCAAGTGACTGCTTCATCTGTCATTTGCTCTATCAGTTGGCATTCCTGCAGATAAAAGAAGTCTTGGTGCCATGAGATGAGTAAGAATTTGGGTCCAATATAGCATGTTAGCAGACTGATTTTTCTCTCTCACACGCCTTCATATTGAGTGGGATGTGGCTGCCAAACGAAATCCAGAAGAAATAGTGGATTTGAATGTTAGCAGAGATGGGGAGGCCAGGGGGACAGGGGGGGAGACACAATTAGCATTATCATTAAAGCTGCCTGTAGCTGTAACTACAGGTCAGATTTTGAATATACAGCTCAAAGATTTCTGGCGTTTTTACACTGTGATTCTTTTTTTAATGGTGGTGTTGGTGGTGAAGTTTTTTTGGGGTTTTGTTTGTTTGAGTTTTTAAGAGAAATGTTTTGCATCTTGTTATGTAGGCAATATCAGTACAATAAAGATTAATTCAAAGGAAGAAAAATTTGGATTTAAAGACAAAATCCATGGTTCTATTCATTGAAACGGCACCTCTTAATTAGCTGTTACATTTAACTTATAACTACTACATTCATAGAAGTTTTCAGTTCATAAATATGCATATATATATAGCTATATATTTATATTTCATAAAATATTCTTTTGGTACATGGTGTCAGCTGGAACAAGATTCAATAATCTGCAAGTATCTTGTGAAATGCTGACAAACAACTCAGCAAAAGAGCTGAAGTAACTGTTTCGCAAGCAATACTTTCCTACTTTACACACTGGTTTCTGTTACTAAACTAAGGTATTATGAAGGACAATGACATCAAATACATTTGAGAAAACTTAAAATGTATCAACAGCTACATCAAATATATTACTTAAGAATATCATTCTGTGTACTAGGATATTTTAACTGAGGCTGAGCACTTGCAACCTAAATGTCCAGTGCTCCACAGCCAGTCTGCTCCTCTCCTGCACCTCTGTGCACTCTTCCTTGACAGTTCTGGATGAAATAGAGGGCCCTGAGAATTAAAATCGGAGGATTGATACAAAGCACCTTCTTAGCCTGCCACAAAAATTTCTTGTTTCTTCAGTTACCAAATACAACTTCAGTGAAACCCATCAATTCAGAGAAAAATCCTAGGCCTTGCCCTGAGGAATTATTCCCTATGAAACAGACAGTCTATCTACTAATTCCTTCCCAAAAAACACACTCAAGGCTTGCTCCAAGGTACATTTAAAGTATAACAGGAGTCACAGTAGAGAGACCTCTTAAAAACTGGAGGGTGAGGGCACAAGCCCCTTAATGCAGAGAGAGTTTGAGGTTGGCACTTGCCATGGAAATGCCCTTCACTTCATCTCACTTGTTAGAAGGGTAGCACAGACACCCCTTCCCTATGGTTTCATTTACCAAACATCTTGGACAATTTTTGGTTTTTTCTTTTCCCTTCATTCCTCTGGTTGAATTCTTCCTCCAAATTTGCAAATCGTTTCATGGTTCAGAAAACTAACCACTTGCCAAATCACACAGACATACAAAACGTCCACTCAGGCCCATTCAAAAGGCCCACCCCATTGGTATTCACCAAGAATAGCACACAGCCTTTCACAGGGCTGGAACATTGTTGGTCTAGCTCTGGTTTTTCAGCTGGTAATAAATCAACTCCACTGACTCCAAGACCACTACTCCTATTTACCCAAACTAAGAGCCTGTCCCCAGTACCGAAATGTCAGTCTGATGAGTTAGTATCTATTTCCCTAAAATTCCTACTGGGCATTGTTTTTTTTCTTTTCTCCCTTTACGCTACTGTGTGAAGTTGTTAGGCAATGTTAAACATTAGAGACTAATTTTAAATGTGAATGTAGCAATTCTTTATATCAGCTTTGATGGGCAAAGGTAACATAGGTCATTCAGAATGAAAAGCTGGTGTATAAATATTGACAGAAAATAAATACATCTGATGGGCCAAGTTTTTCATAAGTCAGTGCTGGCAATTCTAAGACTTTTTTGTTAGAATAAACCGAATACAGACAGAAACTTAACATCTTTCCTCTCTTTACAAGAATTCTACCAGATATTTGATTTTTTTTGGTCAATATTAAAACTATATAAAATTTCAAGTATTGGATATAATTTTCAAATATAGCTCATCTCTTATTTAACCTGAAATGAGATGTCCCTTAGAGTAACTTGTTTGGTCTGCATACTTGGGACAGAAATTATATTTATCTTTTTATCAGAAAATGAGGGACAGAATCTGGTCTCCTTCAGCAAAGTTTTTAATGGTGTCACTTATCTTGAGATGGGATAATTATTATACAGATATGTATATAATATGTATATATATAATTTTTAAAAGAGTAAGCATTTCTGTTTTCTGTAAGTTTTTGCTTTTTGCCCCAAGATTAATGGCTGTGCTTTTTTTTTTTTTCCTGTCTATTTTTTTTTGGTCTTGTCAGTAGCATTTGGGATGTTTAGCTTCAAAAATAACTAGGCATTATAAAAACTTGTATGTTTCGGATAAAATAGTGGAAGTGTTCAACTAGTCAATGCTTCTACAAATTCCCTTAATTTGGCTTAGACTATGAGAGCAACCAGGACTGAAAGAGTTTTTTTAAGTTGATGTGCAAAACTGTGTATCAGTGACAAACATTTTGGTTTCTGTGGCTCTTTTTTCTCCAAGTAATTGAAATTATGATTTCATTTTGTAAGTCATGTGTGCTACTTATACCTATTACAGACAAGTCACAACATGTCCAAATAAAATGAAATAATTTTCTAGGGTTAGCTTTCAGGGTTATTCCTACTGTTCAACTCTTTAAAGCAATACAACAATGCACTTATAAGTGCACTTACAATGCACTTATAAGTTTTGCATGCTAAAAGTTTAACCCTGGTGTCTTTTGTCAGGTAAAATTCTCTGTCCTTGGAGTTAAAATTTTACCATAGTAAGAACTACAAGACTGAACAACTGATACCTCTCAACCTGCTGTTACAAGAGTCCTTTGGAGTTTCTGTGCTAATCTAACAGCTCTTTTGTTAAAGTATAGAGCAGTGAGAGAGTGGTTTTATGCTTTGTGTTATATTGTGGAAACATTAGCAAATGAAATAAATGTGAATTTGGCTTTTTAGCACTTAGAATTATTCACTTTGAACTGTAAATTATTTATGGTACTCACAGAGACACTTTGTAAATAACAGGAAAGCATCAGAAATCAAATGCAGATTGTGGTATTTAGTCTTGTCTTGCCATCATTAACCATTTCAGTTACATAAAGTTTCAATAAATTAAGCACATCTTTTAGATATCTCTCCTAAAGGAATTAGAAATCAGCAGAAATAAATGAAGCTGTCTTCAAGTGACATCTACAAAGGGAAACACAGAGGAGTGGAAAAAAAGGTGCTCCTGTGAGCAGATGATAAAGCAGATGCTGTAAAACAACAGGGGGATTGCACCATTTCTTCTCCAGAATTGACGATCATTTGATAAACAGCCAGTCATGCTCCTGGAAAGCCCTGTCCATCAGTGCATATCAGTACAAATTAATGATGACATGTCCCGATTAAACTTGCTGTGCTGTGAAATGCAATGCATTATCTGCATGGCGGTAAGTGAACAAATGCTCTCAGGGAGTAAAAGAACAAGCAAAGTCACACATCTCAGGTTAGGTCCCGAGTCATAGCTGCCTGTGGTAAAGTAGGTGTTTAATTGACAAAACCAGTCTTGTCTCATGAGTTTTGCAGGCTATAGCTTTTTGTTGTGTTCATTGAAAAGAGTTGTCTTGATAATGCCCTTTCTGTAAACTATGTCACATTTCAAAATCATCAGTCAAGCTTTTGAATCTCTTCCCCAAGAAAACCTCAAATAAGCTTGCATCCTGTGTACATAAACAAGAAGTCCCCTTTTGGAAGAAGCTGAAGACTACATAGTAGTGGTGAGATCACAACATCACCCAACATGAACTGAGTAAGAGCTAAGAAATTTCTCAATGAGAATTTGAGAGCTTTCCCAAAAATTCCTTTTCTAGAGTAAAAGGCAAACAATTTTATAGTTTTAATGCAAATTAAAAAAAAATTGGATTTTTCTTGTCTAACATACAGAATGAAAACCTTTTTCTAAGAGCTGGCTATTTATTTTTAAAAATGCAAGTCACACATTTAACACCACTTTGCTTTACTATAGCGCTTCTGACATAACTCATAAATAATTCTCTATGGAGTTGAAAAAGTTTACCCTCTCAGAGACAGGTTCGTTGAAAAAAAGAACTCTTCTATAGTAGGTAGGTTCCCTTAGGGGTGGGAGGCCGACTGCAATTCATACTGCTGCTGAAAGGAAGGACCACTCAAGGCAGTAAGAACACCATTGTCAGTACAGCTAGCAGAATCTGGAATCTCTTCTCACATCTGCAAAACACATTGATGGCTGTAGAATCAATCCAGATGAGGCAGTCTGAAATGCTTTTCAGAACAATTCCTTGTCCTGATCTTACCTTAACTAATCTTCCAAGTTGGGTTCTAATCTCATGTAAAATCTAGAACAATTTAGTTCATTGTTGTGGACTTGCATTACAATGAATGAGATTCCACTCCAAATGCTGGCATTTCTGCAAAGGAAATGCAGAAGACAACAACAGAGGTATTTCCTCTATACTTTCATTCAGGGAACAGACTGCGACAAATGAAGAAATAGATCTTGAGAACCTTGGGAGAAGTAAAATATTTAATCCCTTTAATACTTAGTTTTCTCTGTGTATACCACCAAGTCAGCAAATAAGGGGAAGGCGAAACATATCCATTTCCCTGCCAAAAAACATATGGTAAAGGAATACTGTACAGTAAGTTCTTCTCTGAAATTTTAGTTCCTATGTTAAGAAGGTATGAGCATCTAGGAGAAGAATCAGCTGTACAGGAAAACAAAGAAGCAGGAACTGCAGCTACAGACAGGGGTGCAAAACACACTGGAAAGATCTGTCCAAGAAGGCACAAAATACCAAAAGCAACCCTTAAACTACTCTTAAATACTTTTCCTAAGTTTTATTAAATGGTGTCAGGCCAGTAAGGCATATTAGCGAGGGGGATGGGGGTCACTGGTATTATGTAAGGAATGCTTCCTTCATAAAGCAGAGTGAGAGAGCTGCAGAAAGCCAGGCTATAGTAAAGGCAGCCGATTCAGCAGGTTGTAGCCAGCTTGTTCCCTTCACCTGACTGCAGAGCCTGTGACAAATCAGGTGCAGCCTGGCACATGTTCTGTCCTGAGCTTGTAGCAGCCTCTAAAACAGAAAAATGAAAGACAATGCAACATTTTTTCCCCCCTCCTTTCTTTCACGTGGACTTCAACCTACTTATTTCTGAAATAGAGGTTTTAATTAAAGCTACCTTCTATACAATGCACTGAACTTCAGCTCTGTTGCAAATAAAACATTAATTTCCCCTGACTCCGAGTAATCTTACTTTCTCTCTTTTATCCCTGAACACATCTTGCCTGGGTGAACGCCAATGGGAAATAACAGGTGGGGGAACAAAGTAGTTGAAGTAGTTTACTGGAAGTTATGACAAACTCTGCATTTTTTCATTTCTCTTTATTTTTTAATACATATACTTCTTTATTCTTGCAAATTCCCCCACTAAAGTTATGGAATGAGCTTTAGCTATACTGCTTCTCACTGTAGGAATGGAAACGAATCAAGTCACAGAAGGCAGATAGCAGGTAAAATAAACAAAACATATTGACACAGAGGAGTATGTGATCCGTTCCTTCATTACTGTGCCACCCTGTAGGCTCGAGGGAGGCACTTTTAAGCCAGGAATCTCTCTTTGTAACCTCAAGATTTAGCCTTCAAGCTCTAACCTTGAACACCCATATCACAGTTAGGGTATTTTACCTGAAAACTCAAGTCAAAATCCAGACTAAGACTTTTTGCATCTTTCTTTCTGATCCTGGATCAGATCACTGGGCATCAATTAAAAGTTAAAAAATTTTACAAGACCCGCTTCCCTGGGGTATGCAAGAGAGAAACAAAGGATGCAAACTTGATCTATTTAGCATCTTCCTAATAAACCTCCAAGGTTGTTGGATCTAGGATTGCATGTGTCCATCACACTTTTGTTGTTTGGGTTTGTTTTTTGTTTTTTTTCAGGCAAGAGAGGTGATTGGGATTTTAAAGAAGTACATCAACAAGGCCCTTGTGGGACAAAGATCTTACGGTTTCTTCTACTAGAGAGGAGAATGCAGTGGGAAGAAATGAAATCACCAGTTTTCACTAACAGAAGAAAGAATGAATGAAAAAAGTTTCAGATCACTAAGCTGAAGCTGTGACAGAGTAAATCCTCTAGCTGGGTTCATGTTCCCTGCAGATCACGTACAGATGGGGCATGCAATGTAATCATCAGTGGGCTATAAATCCATCTGCCAACACAAAATTACATAGATTTATCTCTGTTGGCCTAACATTTAAATGATGTAGTAGTGGATCAGATTGCCTATCGTGCTAGATGCTCTAACACCACAGAACATGGAGTTCCCTTCCCCAATCCCTAAAAGAAAGCTTGTAATCTAAAAAACTGTTAAGTACAGATACGTGGGAATATTATATCTGTGGTAATAGTTACAACATGGTCTTTTCGCACATAGTTGAAGGAAGGATTTTAAAGAAGGTAATGGAATAGCTTTGTAGACATTTCCATAGGAATTTTAATAGTGTATAAAATATGCTAAAACTCCCAAAATATTAGCTTTAAAATCTAAAACTATTGGCTACAGAATGTTGTTATGGCTTGACTGGATGTAGACCACACAAATGAGCATTTGCCTTTGTATCAAACAGATTATATGTAATGAGAGCTCTCAACATGAAATGATTTTAGGTATAGACAAAAAAATACTTTTTATTAAGGTAGACATAAGCCACTAAAGGACTCATAAGTAAAGACAGATAACCTGTGCCTAACGTAACTAGAAGGGAAGGGGGAGGGGGCGGGGTGTCAGGGAAGAAAACATTCTGAGAATGGTTCCTGACAGAAGATAAGATTGTGAACTGACAGACCAGGAATCCTTCAGAGCTGAATTCTGAATGGATCTGAATAGCAGAGAAAATTTACAAGGGCTGTGACTGAGATCAAAATAGCAAGTACTTCTAATTAGAAGTGTATGAACAAAGGAAAGGAAGCAAACTAGCAGATGAAAAACAAAGTGATGGAAAAACAAACAAAAACTTCAAAGATTGAGGTGAATTAAGACAATCAGCTATTAGTTTATGACTGAAGGTAAAGATAAAACAGTGATGAGCCAGAAGTCAAAGAAATGCTAAGTAGCAGTCTAGCTTAATGGCATGCATAGGAATATCTGAGTGAAATTAAGAAATAATGGAAATCAAATAAATAAAGACAAGAACCTTGTACCTTCTCTACATTCAGTATTGTCACATAACAATTAAATTATTGCTTCAAATAAGTATTCTCAGTCTTTCTTTACCATTGGATTAGAGCAATGAGTTAAAATATTTTTTTAATTCTACAGGCAATATTTTTCTAAGGAATAAAACTAGCAGTTTTTAGATTTTTTTTTTCTGGTTATGAATAAAAAGTGCCACAAAATATGTTTATGTTTTACTATGGCTCTTTATGCTAACTGTTAATTATTTAATAACACTGAAAAAATGAGCTATGAGATTGGCTTTATACATTGGACAGTACAAGCTTGAAGGTGTGCAGTTGGTGCCAGGAAAAACAAAACAGATGTCTGAGTACAAAGACATGAGATGATACTGCAAACAAAAAGCAGTATGTAAGTGTAGGAGGTTGAAGATGTACACTTTGTACACCAGTTGCATACCCCAGACCTATGATATCCTAATCAAGGTTTACACACATGACAGCTTCTAGAAAAAAATTTAAAGATTTTCATAAAGCACCTAGCACTGGTTATTTAAGCACTGGTAAAGGCCTGACTCACTACTGCGTCACTGCTGTTTTAAGCATAAAAGACAAGAAATCCAACAGCAGCAGCAACTTTAGGCAGAAATAATTAGCAGTGGGTTGTGTTATGCTGCACATAGACCTGGTTTTGCAGCACTGTGTCAGGGTCTCTTGAGGCAACAGCACAGAATTTGTTACCAAGTCAATATTCTGTTGAAGTCCTAAAAGCTGGTTCAAAGCAACTACTTATTCATTCATACTCAAGTTTGGTGTTACATTACCCCAGCAGGGTGATTCAAACATTAAGGGTAGATTTTTAAAGCTCTGAATAGTGATAAGAGGCACAGTTATACATAGAATCCATGAAATTTACATGTGAATTGGCAGATGCAAAATAAAACAGTGATGTGTGAACTTCACCTAGTTGGAGCTTCAAAATTCTCATGCCTTTGAGATTCAGAGAGTGGAGCATAAGGCAGGTCCTTAACTGCACAGGACTCTCTTATAACCTTGGTTATAGAACTTACAGTGTCTGTCAGAAAAATGGAGTCTATGGTTTCTTCCTTAAACCTGAGAAATTTAAAAATTTCAATTTCTCAACCTAATGCCTAACCATCAACCTATAGAACTGTGTAGATGAAAACATATTTTAATACAGCATGTTGAAGCTAATGCTTTTGGAGACAAAAACACAGGATAGCTAAGGATACAGAAGAATGAGAAAGAGAAAAACATTAGCACTGCTGAAGGGAAGACCTAGTGACCTTGTTTCCAGGCTAATAGTGTGGGGAAACTTCACAGGTGCAATCACTCAGTAGGGTCTTTACAGACATGTGAATGAACATAACTTCTAGATCTCTTACCTCAATTTCTTTGCAGACATTTTAACAGGTGCAGAAAAGATATGCCTAGCCCTAAAGACAGCAGGCTGTGCATCTGCAAAGGCAAAGCAATGATTTCAGTGGAGTTGGGACTTCACATCCATATCCTTTCTTCAGTTTAAATTGTCTCAAATAAGATTATATTTAAATCATAATCTCCAAACCTATGACACTGTACATTAGGACTTTCAATGCTCCCAATGGATCCTCACTGGTGTAGCAGAAACAGCAGGTCACACATGTAGGGGAATTAAGATCTGCCAAAATATTCTCAGTCCTCATTTACACAGTTGTGGCTGTATATTCTGATGAGGATCATAACACAGGAACTCTGCAACTTAATTTGTGAACAAATTAGAATTAAACAATAAATGACATTGTTATTTGGCCAGAAGTCCTCTCTCTTGCAAATTTCTACTGAGAACAGATGAAATTGGCATTGTGATTTTTTTTCTGCAAATCCCTTTGCTGTCCTGTGATGTTGGACCAGAAGGTATCTTGGATTCCTTAAAACAATTTTTATTGCACTTATTAAAATCTGGTTTTATGCTATCCTATTTCACTGTGTTTTGTGGAGGAAGCACATAGTAGAAATAGTTCACAATTACAATTTTTTCTGTATCTGAGATAAGAAAATAGCAGAAATATTGCACAGACATATGAGCATTAGCAGTGGCAAGTTACAGATATATTTAGTACCTGCTTGTGATCTTGCATTTTTAGACAGAAGTCACCCTAGAAACAAATAAAGGCAGTTTAACTATTTTCTGAACATTTTAAATTCTACCTGTGTGAATCTGACCCCAGGAACTGAGCCCTGCTCTCAGTTGTCAGCACAACTGTCCTGATTATATCTGAATGCTTTGACTAGCTCTCACGGTAGTACATATTTCTATTCACATACCAAAAGGAAACGATTGGCATCTGCCATAAGATTTATTTTTTTGCCCAAGATTCAGCAGGAAAGCCAGGGAAAACTATAAATCTTTTGGCACATACTAATATCTCAACTCTTTGATAGAGAAAGCTGTTATATCTTATAAAGTGACAGGATTCCCATCAGAAAGGAACCTTATCTTGAGCCAAAGAAACATAACATTTTCTTAAAGCCCCATTAACCTCATGCAAGTCCACTCACCTCATGTCCCAAGATCATAAAAATAAGACTGATGGTTGTCACAGCAAGAATTTTAACATAATATTGGTTGGGTTAGACATGCTAACAGTACTTACTGATAAAGACACAGTGACCAAAAAGAAGACACAAAACTTCAGACAGTGTACATGTTTTGGGCAACTGTGATGCAAAGAGCATTCATAGATTAGCTCTCACACAGCAGTAGCTGATAATTCACCTGGAAGATTGAGAGACTTTAAGGACCACGGGGTTTTGAGAATTACAGTGATGCACAAATGCTTTATCAATGTGATTGAATGGTTATTTTCAATTGAGTATTCAGTGTATTCTGCACCTCAGAATAAACAGAAGCATTATATCTACCTTATCAATAATTTATTTTACAATGCCTAGTCTAAAATATTCTTCTGTTATTTGCTGATAATAATTAGGATAACTTAATAATGCAATTTCCCTTCTTTAACTATCAGCCCATTCTATTTTTAGTAAAAGTCAGTCCACTGCTGGCTTTGAAGAGAACTATCAAGATATTTAAAAACTTTAAGGCTATGTGAAATAATTTTTCTGGCTTAATGTTATTCTGTTATCTCTGGTTTTGTTCAGTGTTTAGACTTGAGCTGACAAATTAATCTGAAAAAGGATGAACTATGAAAAATCAGCTCCTTGAAGGCAACTCTTAGGAGAAGAGTACCTATTGGAATACCAAAAATACAGGGATTTAATGTAAATACTAGAATTTGATGTGTAGCTTGGTGTCAACTGTAGTGGTGCAAAGGTTGAAAGTTTCATTTCAGGATCTTAAACAAATACAAGAATTAAAAAATTCTCTTAAAGGAAACAAGAATTATATTTGCAGTGAATTAAACACAACATAATTTTATTCACTTTTTGCTTTCTAAAGTTAAAAGTCAGTTATGCTACAATGCTAATCACTATGTTAATGAAGCAGAATTAATGAATCAAATTAAAATTTTACATTTCCTTTTGACAGTTAAGGATGAAATATTTTGATTTTTAAAAAGTAAGTTTGATTTTGCTCTGAAATGAGAATCCAATGGAAAAAAAAAAAAAAGATTGATTAGGGAAGGTAGGTTCCTCCTCACAATTTAATATATCTTGATGAAACAGAGGTCAAGGAATTTCTGACCAGCACTACTGACAAAGTATGCAGGCCTGAATTTGCATCTCAATCCAAGTGTTGACTTTGTAGATCAGGCAGTTGGACCAAATCCTTCAAAACTTCTTGTAAACTAATTTTATTGAACCATTAAAGTAAAGATTTAGCTGGTTTTTAAAAAACCCAACAAAACAAAACAAACAAACAAAAAAAGCCCACCCAATCACTGTTCAGATTATAGTCAAAGAAAAGAGTGATTGATGTCAATGAGGTAAAAATTTGTTAATCTGAATGTATGTATTGTTGTAACAAGGTCATACCACTGAGGAGAAAAAACCAACAGACCCATTTCCCCCCCAAATTCTCTCAAGCTACCTAAATAAACAAGTTCTTGCTTTTTTCCTTCAATAATAGAACAGAATTGAAACATATGGAAGTAAAGTTCAGCTTAGATGGAATAGATATTCCTGCATTTGCTTGCTTACATATGTGTATACAATAAACATATATCTGTTTGAATCAAAGTTCTAGTTGTTATCATTCTGGGATAAAAAGAGAGGTTTGGAACTCATCCATATTTTCCAAAAATAACCCAACAAAACAAGAAGCCATCACACTCACAAATCCTACATCACATCCTTTGCAACAGCCAGTCTCATGGCTGGGCAGAAAGTACAATGCTGATGGTCTTGTTGCAATGTCCATTCACCTCACTGAGGGACGCAGCAACCACCACTCTCTGTCTCTCTGCAGGTACAAATAGTCTGAAGAAGGGTTGTTATTATGTGGTTTGTTTGGTTGAGGGTTTTTTTTGTATACTTAATGTAAACAGACTGACAGCCCTAAAGATTCACAATTTTTATTTTTTGATTGGCCGGCACAACTTGGCTCATAAATATGGTTTTCATCAAAAGAGTAAGAAGTGTTCACTTTCCTGTCCAAAAAAGCAGCTTATTAATGCAAATTTCTGTGTTCCTTCACAGCATGCAAGTTTCACCCCAAATAAAAAACAACCAGCCAAAAGTTTATTTCAAAGAGATCAATCAGCAGCTAAGTATTTTCAGTCATATCAACATTAGAATAAAAATTCACCTAAAACTTCCAAATCTTTCCTTCTCACTCAGTTAGACCCAGCAAAATATTTTCCATTTATTAGAAGTGGACACCTCACATGAAGCTGCTTCTTTACCATCAACATAGCTACCACCTTTCTATAAATAACAAAGCCTGATGATTATCACTTACTCTTTGTATGAGTCATATTTAAAGAGAACCCTGAGGTGCTTCTCAGGGACTCTCTTTGAATCATGAATCAGAATGGAAAGAAAGCAGCCTCTGAAATATCACCATACCCAGACTCTAGATGCCTAGAACTTATCATCGCTTATTTATAGTTTCAAGCTGTCAGGCAGTTTCACATAATGGAAGTCAATGATCATAGAAAAGTTTCTCTTCTTCAGCAGTATTTGGAAAATTAAGAGAACCTGATAATGGGAAAGCTTCATACACGCACAAAACAGAAAGGAAGGTCAAACCTCAACTGAAAATCCACAGCCTGAACAAAAACAGGGACTAAGAGCCAGCACACTCCCCAAGACACAAGCCCAGTTTGGACAGACAGCTGCAAACCCTGATAGACATGAGGACAGTTTCTATCTCAGTCACTGCTGCACAGCATGCTCATAGAGCCTCACATGCCATGAATTTTAAGCTATTACTTTATTTCTCATTAACAGCTTCCAGATCTCACCCATGTTTTATTCATTTTCCAGCCAGGACTACAGTACAGCTTTTACTCACCTCAGCAAGACCACAAGAAGTTTCCTTCCTTATGGACAGAAGGAAAACAGAATGCTTTCAGACCTGACGGAGCTGGAGACAAGCAGCAATTAGCTGACAACAGGCTGACACGTTCTTCACCGCTCTTGCATAAAACATTGAGCAGTGCTTCTCTGGCCCACCTCAGCCTTCTAAATTTATTTATTTTCAGGCTAACTGCTTAGTAGCTTGGCAAACTGCTGTTTTGCAAAGGTAAATTTTCCTCATTTCTTTTTTCAGGGTATGAAAGAAATAAATAAAGCTCTGGAAAGTCCTTTACCTTCTTTTGACCATCCTTTAGTTCTCCTTTGCTTGCAAGTCCTTCTCACTTCACATGAAGAGCTCAGTTGTATCCTCTACTTTAGTCCCATTTCTCTCAATCTTTCTGCCCCCAAAGCAAAAAAAACCCACTACTTTCCCCCTTCAGCCCTAAATGGAAGGGGTCTCTAGATAAATCTAATTAACCCAATTCTTTAGCTCATCACTGCTCATTAGCCCTAAAGTGCCTTCATCTGGCCTCCCAGGTCCTGCACGACCATTTTTGTGGGTGCCACCCCATCATGCTTCCCTTTGAGCATCTGTTTTCTCATTCTGTAGCAGAGTTCTCTGATCTTCTTTTCATTCCTTGTCTAGAGATAATTCTTCCTGAGTTTTTTTTTTTTTCATTTTTTTGTATCTGTTCTCTCTAGTCACTCCTACAGAGTGGTGAGGGACAACACTTCTCAGAAGTGTGCTTCTCAGAAAGTCTTGGTCTTGCAATTGTCTGCCTCACAGTTACAAGCCCTAGAAGCCATCTGGGGTTGAAGACAGTAACTTGCAGAACACCACTAGTACCCTAAGTCATTAATAATCACAAAACCACTATAATCTCAGAAAAAAAAATTAACTTATAGATTTAAAAAAATAAAAAGGTATTTTTCTCCCTTTCTTACCATAGCTGACTATAGTACCTCTTACACTGACCTTCTGAAATGCGTTGAAGTCTGTAACTTTATTCACCTTAACTAATTTTGTATATTAACTAGTCGTTGTCATGTGCCCGCAACACTACAGAGCTGATAAGAGTCAGCAAATGTAATAGAAAGTCTACTCCTGTTTCAGAAACTTAGTGCTTCCTGCCTCACCAGAGCCCTGAGTGTATCATCACGTTACCTGGTCTAGAATGAACATACATTGCAATAAGCCTAAAACATGAGGTCTCACCCCTAGCTTTAAATAATCATGGTTAGAATACAAACATCTTACAAATACTGGTAACACTAATTCTCCATTTGTCTCCTCCAGAAATTCTTCTTCCACTTCTTTTTAACAGGAACTTATGAGAAGTGAGACAGACTCTGACCAAGATAAGAAGTTAGTTTTTTTCCTGAGACACCATGTTCTTTTGTCAGTACACTGCTCAGTTGACATGCTCTAGTGGGGAGATGAAAAATTTGCAAATCCAGTGTCACATTTAATTCCTATATATTTTTAATTTCCATTTACTTTGCAAATGTCATTAATGAAGCCTTAAGAAATGCTTCATTGTAAAGAGCAGAAAGCTTACAGATACCCCTCTTCAGTCAACCTAAGAACAATGCATCTATTTCAGTTGTATGAAGACATACGCATCTATCCTTTGTTTCACTTCTTACACCAATGATGTTGGTTGAATGAATGAATGGTAGTTCTGTGCATACTGAAGTGAAGAAAAGAATCTTTCTTTGAAGTTCTCTTTCATTAAATCAACCATTTTCTTTTCATACTATGTTGTATGTACTCTAAGATTTTCTCTTCACCATCAATACTTTCAATCTAAGCATGGTTTTAAAGTATTAGAGGCCATGCTAAAAAAACCCAAACAACCAAAATTAATAGAAAGACAGTCACTGCTATGAGAACTGTTAATACAGTACAATGGCTGCTCTCTTGTATTTTGTTACAGTGAGAATTTACACATACTGACCAGCAGATCTAATTTACTCTTTACATGTCTATTAAGAATGGTGTGTAATTCTGATGACATGCACCCATCTATCACTCTTTACATAAAAAAGTGTGTTGTGAACAATTCAATATCACAGACTGGCACATTTAAAATTGCACACATTATTAAGTAATAGCTTATGTATAATTTTATTTGTTTTCAGAGTTACAATGTTCATGAGATAATCATAGAGAACACATTATATATTGTTGTTAAACACGTTTTTGCCACAAAAAATTGAGAGCATTGGTAGAAAATCCTATGTCAAGTTCTGTGAAAATATTTATCACCCGTAACCATAATTTCATAAAACCAATATACACTTTATGTAATATTATGTCAGCAAATTCCTTCTATTTGCAAATAACCTTTTCTCTATACTTATGTATGTTCATAGTTCAGTGCATCAAATGCTTCTGTGTGTGTGTGTGTTTGCAATGCACAGGAAAAATACTAGTTTACTCCTATGGTAACTGTAAATGTCAACACCACTGGACCCAAGAATGGTGAATTACAAGATCTTAATTTTAGCAAATAATCACCGTCATATTTTTCTACCTAATGCTGAACAAAACATTAATTGGTATTTACCTCCTAATGTTTACAGAACATAGACTGTATATTTCAAAGACATAATCCTTACCATCTATATAGTGACTTTTATTTTAGTGTCTATTATATAAATTAGGACCCTGTTGAATTCTTATACTGAGGAACAAATGATAGTAACTTTATCTAAATATACATGCACAGTACCGTGCACTACAGCATGATGAAGTATTATTTTTAAAGTGGATGAATGAATCAATAGAAAAATAGATTTGATAAATAATTAACATTTTAAAGTCTGGATAAAAATGGGAAATCATGCATTTCAAGCAAATTTTCATTTTTTCTGTTTTTTTAATGAAATCTCTGAGAACTTAAGACATGCAGAGCTGAGAAGCAGCTCACTCTGAACAAAGAACAATGTTAAGACTGCACAAAAAGTTTTGATTGAGACTGTTTATATGCAAGACGGAAAAAAGTTGCCATTCTTGGACTTCCCTTCAACATTAGACAGTGCTGTGCAAACTTCAGATAAATCCCTGTATTATGATTTCTAAGCTGTTAGGAAGTCTCTCAGAGAGCTAAGAAAGTTAAAACCTGAGTAACTGCCTTCCCAAAATTTATGACAAAAAATGTTTGGATTCCAGATGGCAGACTACAAAAGGGCAATAGATAACAGTTTATCCTGTCCTTGAGAGACTAATTTAGGGGATGACTACGTTATGGATGGCATAAATTTATAAATAATTATGACCAAAAAAATAAGTTGAATTTTCTAGTATTTAGAGTTCATATCTATGTCTCAATATTTAGAGTATGTGACTATGTCTATCAATTTATGAAACAAATGAAAAGTGAGTATTTGCTTGCAATTAATTTAATCTTTTTTCCTGCCCCAACATTTGTCTGGACATTGACAATGTAATCAAAAGAACTGTAAATTTTCATAAGTGAGTCTACTCCAGTGAGTTTGATTAATTATGCATTAACCCATTTCTCTGAAGCATCCTTCACTAAATCTTTGGTGGGAAATGCACTTTAATTAGGCATGAGCTTTGGTTATTTGTGTGCATATGCACTATGCTATTGGTCAGTACGCAGATTGATTTAAAGTTTGCCATGTTACAGAGATGTATTGCTCATGAAAATAATTCCAGGGTTTCAACAAACAAAACTGATAGCTAGTTTTGCAAGTATTATCTTCACTCAGCATGACCTCCTTAGTCCTGTAGTTTTTGCTTCAATGTGCATCAAACTTGTTATCTTAACAAAGATTTACACAAGAGCAATCATGATCATTTAAACACTGCACATATTGTTAGATGTTTTCAGCAGGTACAGTTACTCATATACATAGGAGTTACCAGAATTAGATGTATGATTTTAGTACTTAGTTGAATAAAAATATTCAAGGGTAGAAAGAAATGGTAAACTAAAAATACAGGTTAAAGAGACCTGTAAAGATCTTTACTCTGAAACAGGTCAAACAGGCTACTGATGTAAAGACGTTTGATTCAAGAGATACTATTGAACCTATGGCATATGATTATTGTAGTAGAAAAAGCTGAAATGGAAAATAGATAAAATCAAGTTACCCATGGCATTCTGTTCCCATATTCCATGGCAGAATTAGCCCATAAATTAGTAAATGGTAACGCATGCAACAAAAAATATGCTGTATCACTCTATGTAAACATCTGCTTTCATCATGCAAAATGCCTACAAAACTGTGACAACATTTTTTCTAGTAGCATAGTTTTACATCAGCTCAGCTACAGAACAGCTAAACCAAAATCCATGATTTTGCAAGTAGAAGATATTCTAAAATTCTTGAAAGATTTCCAGCATAAATATTTCAAAGCCAACAAAGCTAATTTTTTTTTTTAAACTAAACTACGTAGGCTTATTCCTTGCTGTGGTTTCTTGTTCTTTTGATGATAGAAGAGAAAAGACCGGTTTTTGGAGGAGGTCCCATCAACATGGGGGCTTGGTTCTTGTGAGTAATTTTTATCTGGGGGAAAAAGAAAAAAAACAGTTATCCCTTGAGCTAGTTCAGTTCCAATTATCTGAGATGACCAAATTATCTTTATAAATAACTTCCAGACCTTCCTCATTTAATTTAAGATGAAACGAAAATACCTGGGTTTTTTAAAATGAATAATGCTACATATGTAGTAAACAAATCTATATGTAATCATTGTTTCCACAAAAAATTAAATTATACACATAATAAACATTAAAAATCATATGCAATAAAATATATGTCAATAAATAATCTTAACTTTTGAGTGTGGGATTTATTGCTTGCACTTGAGGAAGAATTTAAAAGTTGGAAAGAACATACATGCTGACAGACCAAGCTGTTGCCTACTATTAAGATATAAGCCATGTCTTTGTATGCTTTATTTACACATTTAATCAAGCTGTACTTCTATTTTACCACCGGACAGTACTTAATTTCAAAACAGCCATTATGAATGAAAGTATAAAGTTAATACACAAGAAAAGGTTCAAAAAGATGAACTAGCATTCTATTTTGTTAATTAACTGTTAATAGAATAGACTCAAATATTGAAAAGTCTGTTTAAAACACTTTCTAATACTGCTCTAAAGCCACCCGTTTTGATTTCTTTGATATAGAACTACGAATCACCTTAAATGAGACAACCTTAAAGTAGATTATGTCTGCAATTTTCTCTAATTCAAGTCTAAATTAGAGAAGACATTTTATGAATGTATGCTATGCTCAAAGCTAATTGAAAGCAATTATCAAAGTGGCATTTTGTCTGTGACTTTAAGATACATTGTAAGATAATAAATGATTCTCATTATGTAATAAAAAGGTCACATCTTGCCTTTGGGCTAGTGACGTTAAGAGTTTTTCAAAAGCAATCCGAGACATTTTCTTTAGTGAACTACGACTAATACAAGAACCATCACTTATTAAATATCAGTTGTCACCTGCATAGTACCCACATCAGAGATGGGTATTTCTTTCAAAAAGAAACACCACCTCATTAAAAACTGGAAAAATATATCTCTTAAAGTGCATACCTGACATTTTCAAGTTAAAATGAATATCCTTCACTTGTCATTCACTAATAGTAATGAAACAAAAAATGTATGTCACGTGGAGAGGCTCATTAAAATATAGATCAGGACATTTCATGGGGTGGAAATTTACTTTGCAATATAAGGAGACAGAAACAAAAATTTCAACAAAGTGTGTGTCTTGGTTTAACTCTATTACACCCCTTACTTTACTCTCCAAGTGCTCATTTCCATGCCACATTAGTTCATTAACCTCAAATTTCATGTGGGACCTCTTTTTGTGAGCACTGTTCATTAGTATCAAATATAGCATACGGGGGCTTTTTTGGCAATGTAGATTAATTTCACATGGATATTAACTCTTGCTTTCAAAGACTAGCACCAATATATTTTCTCCCAAAAAATTCTGCTTCAGGCATCACTTTGGAAGCCAAATATTGTCTTGTTGCGGTAAACTGGCATTATTCCACTGATGTCAGTACCAGCTGATGATCCGGTCCTGGAAAATTGCCTCAAGGATTTTTGTAACTTTCACATGCTTCATAAGATGTATTCTGGGCTCAGGAACAGTGATGATATCAACCTGATCCTGAGGATCATGACATGAAGTAATCTGCAGCTGGTGTGAGTGAATTTTTTGAGTCATTAAAGGTTCCGTTTATTGTAAGATTTGGCCATGATACGGCAGTAGGAATGCCTTTAGAGTTTCCTTTCAGAGGTAAAACACAGTAATTCCATCTTACAGTGAATAAAAGAGCAAAGCTCAAAAGATTGTTTTAGTGTGAAGAGGTGAGGTAATCTTGAAACCTGGTACAGATTGCATGCTGGGTTGGGGCTGTTCAATGCTGCTCAGGATGAATGCAATTACATATTGAGTAAATGTTTATCATTTGTAATGTTCTTTCTTGGCTTGAGCCATCTGTTTCACAGACCATGACCTCTTCAGTATGTTGCTTCCTATCAGCTGAGATCAGCTAAGATGCCTGATCATGATTAACCACTCACGTTCATGGGGATGTCCTATATGCATTGCTCCAAGACATATTTTCAACTGTTATAAATTGGCACAATTTCAATGGTGCAAAATATATTTTTCAGTCTGAAAACACAAAAATAAAGTGCAAACTTAAAGTATATTTTTTTACTTATGCATGGTAGTGTCTGTTAACATTGCACTGGTTAACAATGACAACCATTGATTCCTTGTTTTCCTACACTAAGAAAAAAAAAACCAACCCTCTTGGTTTTGACCGATAAAAAGAGATCAGTATGTTTGTGAACCATTGCACTATTTTGCCTGAAGAAGGATAATTTTGTCTTTCTCAAGACTCTCAGGCACTGCATTTCTGCCCTGGTCTCTCCCTTCTGCTTCTGTTCTCATACTGTCAGTGCTGCCAGAGTTGGAGCCCTGAGTTTAGGTGACAAGTGAGAGTACACCCTTTGAGATGGGAAGAAGCAGTGAGGATCTCAGAAAGAGAAACAGTGCTATAGGTCAAACTAGGGCTGAACACTGAAAGTGCTCTAGAGGAAGACAAAAAAGAGAGAGAGAGAAATCTTTATTTACAAGCAACTGACACTTTGTTAAACTAAAAATTCCTACTTACAGCTGTAAATAGATTCTGTGTGCGAGCAATGTAGAGTCTAGAGACTAACTTTTACCATTCAGTTTCTCTTTCATTCTGAAAGCAAATTCATGTCTTTTTAGTAGAAACACAATTATAAAAGCTTTAAATAAGACCCTTTAAATTTTTTTTTTAATTTTTCCTATATTCACCTATAAATCACACACACACATACGAAAAAGAGATTGCACAGACAAAACTCCAAAAAACTAAAATCCTAACCTAATATACTTTTAGGAATTGATGATACCCTGACATACATACTCATAGAAATTACTATGGAATTCTGGAAAACAATTTTTGAGATCACTTACTCAATTTTATTGAAAATATATCATAACGTGGGGGTAATATGGAGAACACTTTAAACATAAATTAAGGTGAGTGCATGACGTGCTGTTGGAACAAAAACAAACCAACCAACCAACCAACAAAAAAATCCCAAAAAATCCCAACCAACCAAAAAATCCCACAAACAAACAAAGAAACAACCCAAACCCAGCCACAGAAAGAAAACAAAACAAAACAGAAGTTATTTGGCATCTTTGACACAAATTTTTATTTAAAAATAAGCAAAGTTAGGAAATCCACTTAGAGGGTAAGTAAGCAGTGACATGAATTGCTAAGATATCGTGGATTTTTGTTGTAAGCCTGATCCACAACATTCTAGCACAAACTCAAAATGTTGAAGCCAAGGACAAACCTTTTATTTACTAATTGAAGCCAAGATTTTATCCCATGAGGGTCGATATGTCTAGTAAATTGGTTTAGCAGAAAAATATTGCATTTGCAATTTTGAAATCACCTTTCCAGTATTAAAAAGTGTCCAGTGATTGTATTCATAGCGCGGAACACTAGATCAAATTGAAAGAGCATAATTCTCAAAAGAAGAGATGATAATACCTCCCTATATGTGAACAGAAAATTTTCTGATAAGACTGAATTTTTGATGCTAAAGAGATTTATAAGTGAATAAACCAGGCATTTATTTGTTTCAGGAGCAGGTCAGAGTTTCAAAATGTGCTTTGAAGCCACATAAATACAATGCATCCACTAAATGAAATGCAGTGAGCATCAATAATTTTATCATTATAACCATACCTTTCAGGTCAAGCAGTTTGGCTTTCATGTTCCTTTTCCTGCATTATATGCTGGTTATCTTCATGCTCCTGACTTCACAGAATGCCTACTATTTACTGTTTCAGAAAACATGGTGCTATAAATACAGGTACTTAAGTACTCTGCTAACTGACAACAGAAAACTGGAAACAGAGATAATGAGCTCCACTTACAATATTTCAATTAATGTTAAAGAACATATTACTGTATTTTAAAGACAGAAAAACATCTTATCCAATTGGATCTTTTAGTTTATGGTCACTTTTTTTCCATGTTCTCAGCAGGATTTAGATGTTGGATGTTTTGAGGATATGAGGGTTTTCTCACAGTCTAGATGCCCAAATGTTGCTCCTCTTACAGGAAATGGAGGGATGCAACACCTCTATATCACAGGAGTGCCAAATACTTTTATCTTTCCTTAGGTGATCAAGAGCGTATGGGGTATCTTGATATGGATCAGATCTACAGAATGTAGGCAGTGCTGAACAAAATTAATCCGTGACTTGCACTATGTGGCGTTTTGGACAAAATCTGTCACATCTATATTAGTTGTTTTAAAAGCATTATGCAACACATCTTAAATAAATTTCTAAACAATATTATTGTGCAAAGCGCAATCAAATCTAATCAGTTTGGCATTAATTAAGCTCTAATAATATACTCTAGTCTCTCTCCTAAGTAGTGTGATCTGTTTCCCCTTCACACAGGTAGATTGGAAAACGTTACGGTGTCATCATAATTTTTAAACATACTGAGAAAATGACAGAGCTGCAAAACTAAAATAAATGATTAATGGCATTTTTTTCATGTTTTGTACTAATAGGTATCACTGAGGTTTTAAATTAATAGAGCTGTCAGCTCAGGACTGTTACAGATCCAGTGGAGAACTAAAATGAAAATTATGTATTCCACAGATACCTAGAGATGACACTTTGGAATATTTTAAATTTTAATTAGTAGGTGCAATTGTTTTTCCCTCTCCTCCCTAAAACCATTGCAAATTAATTGGCAATTAGTCACAACTAATTCTTTTCTTAACAATCTGAACTGGAAAGAAAGGTACATTACACGTTAGAGTATTTGTCTGAGGTGCAGAAAGCACACATGCAGTAAATTGCTTTGTCAATTACAAAAACTACTGTTGTGAAATTAAGAAAAAAAATGCATACATAAACAAAATTAATTAAAGTGCAGTGTACCTGTGACCACAAAAAATAATGCCCAGCTGCAAAATACAATGTTAGAAACTCAATAAATCAATCTGTCCTTGGAGCTGAAATATATGCACATTGCTCCTACAAAGTGAAAAAAAAATGCAGCATATTCATATGACCAGAAGTCTTTTCTAGTGACTGACTTCCATTTATGGGTTAACTATGTAGTAACTGGCTAATATTCTACTGAGGTTAGTCACCATATCTAGGACCCAGCTCCTCTTTGCTCTAAAGTGGCAGACACAGTAGTTTAAATTCTCTCATTATAAACAACTGATAAGAAAATACTAGTACAGCCAAAGGCATGGAAAGAAGATACTTTACAGACAGAGTCTAGAATTCAGCTGCAACTTCTTCATATGATGTGTGGGGTATTGGAGACAATGGATCTATATAAGAGTAAATCTGTAATGCTCTTTTCATTTTCTCACCTAGCTCTGGCACATAGTAATTATTAATAAAAGCTTGGTTTGGTTTAAGTTCTTGTTTCTGTCTGGATTTAACTACAGGACAGTAGGATTTCTGTGCCCTGGTTCATCACATCTCTAGGGACTAAAGGCAAAGCTAGAGAGAAACCAATCATTCAAAACAAATTTTGAAGGTGCATTCAAATTATAATATTTTGAAATACTAATTTTGAATATCATTATTAAATTACTTACTCCAAGTTTCTATATCGGTAAACAATTCTAAAAATACTGTGTCTCAGATGTCTATGAAACTGTATTTCTGGCAATCCATTAGGTAAGCTCTGACTATGGATTTTTATTTTCGTTTCTTTATTTAAGCAATATTCTTGCATCTTCTATAGACATTTCTGTCTTCTACTTTTAATCTAGTGTTTCTAGAAGCTTGACATTCTTTCAGATATCATGCCAAGCAAGTCAGGAATAGATGAAAGAACTGAAATTGCAGTTATTTCTAATTAAGATGGAACATTGTTATAGATTTTTTCAAAACATTGCTAATAATTTATGTAGCTAAATTGAAAGATTACTTTGCTTAAAAAAAAACCCTGATGGCTAAAGCTAGAAGTTTATTGAATTAACTTGAGAGTTTTTGAAGTTTCATTACTATTAATGACCTGTTTGGAGATCAGGTGAAACCATAGATATCTTTAATGTTGCTATATTTGTCTGGGAGAGCTCTGATAGAATTTCTTCTTCAGCTAATCAGACAAGATGTTTAACATAACATTATCATCTTTCCTTCTCCCAAAAACTCTTCTATAAAAAACAGTGAAAACAATACAATTTGATGCTTAGATGCTTCATCTTATTATAACAGACCTGAGTGACTTTGTTAGACACTGCAGTCTGCATGTGTTCAACATACCAAATAATTCTAGACAACAGATTTTTAGACCAAGCTACTCACATTTTTAAGTATGTACAGAACCTACAGGAATGCATACCTGCTCTCATCTAGGGATGCTAGGTGCACGAGCAATAGCTCATAAAAGATTTTAAAAGAAACACACAACAATTTCTTTACTCCTAAAATTGATCAGAGGAAGGAAAAATCACTGCATCATCTGTCACATCCCAAAATATTTTCTCAGAGCTCATTTTGGGGGAGCACAGTCTCCATATGCATGAGAAGGGACAGCATCAGCAACTCATGCTATTTGTATGAAACCTTTTTTCCAGTCAGAAGGGAGAAGCAGTAAAGAGAAACATGCTGATTCCTTCAACAGGAAGTAAATGTCCAAGACTGCACGTGCAGGCTGCATCCTATACACACAGGGATTTGATGTAAAACTTGTTTTCCTTAATACACATAATGGAAAGGCAGGAGAATTTCAATCATGTTGAACCTGATTTCTTGAAAAGTCATTTGGAAAATACTCTCAGAGCAAAACCTGAAGCAAACGAGAAAAGTACTTTTGAGCTTAAGTACTTGCAACCTGTGCAAGAGTTGATTAAATACCTGCTGATTGTATGAATTTCTTTCTCACTTAGTCTCTGTAATATCTATAGGTCAATCCTTAAAACTACCGAACTTAAATAACACTGAAGTTCCTAAGATGACCATACCAAAAATAAAATGTGTTATTTCAACTTCATAAAGGACAGCTGAAGGGGAAAAAATACCAGTTCTTTTTATTTATTAATTTATTTTTTTAACAATAGATTTCTGGCTTAAACACCAAAGAATCAAAAACCTGAGGCTCAGCTGCTGTCTCTCACTGATGCACATGATCTGTACAATATAATAAGGTGCAGAGCTCTCTCACCTAGAACTAGTGAGATGGTGTATCCAAGCAAAACTGCAGCTTTTTTTCCTTCAAACAACATAG
Organism: Climacteris rufus; assembly: GCA_013398175.1. Lineage (NCBI taxonomy): Eukaryota > Metazoa > Chordata > Aves > Passeriformes > Climacteridae > Climacteris > Climacteris rufus. The sequence continues at coordinate 142,190 of VZRZ01003578.1, read as the reverse complement.
GTAGTATACTGATAAGTGCCTTCCCTCAGCATCCTAATGTGAAAAAAAGAGGTAGCATGGGAATGTCTCTCCATGTTTCAGTGCATGATGCAGGAGTGCCAGCATCTTTATATATGGGCCTCAATTTCTTGTAAGAACTTGGGAAAGAAACTTCCTAAAAGGCGAAATAAAAGGAAAGCCAAACTATCATGTGTCCTAAGGAACTAAACTTATAGAGCTCTTTATCTGATCATCATTCTTTTTTTTTTTTTCATTTAAAAATGGGTCATTAATAATTTGCTTTAATTTTGGGAGAAAACTGCATTTTTTCCTCTAAAAAAGACAAAATCCATTATTTTTATATTGGCCTCCATATATTGTCTTCTGAAATTTGAGCTATTGCAGGCTTAAATGACTGACTAAATAGTTGACTAAACCTAAAGACTTATCTTGATTTTATGGGTGTTTTTTATAGACTCTGGTTTGGATACACACCACAGATATTACCCCAGTATTTATGTGATCAAGTACACTTTGGCTTCCAAAGACCATGAAGACACTGAAGCACAAACTTAGAAATCAAATCTTGATGTTTGGTCAAGAGAAAGCTAATATCCACTTTTGTCATTATCTCAGGAGGAATTCCTAGCTACTTTGCACAGAACTTCAAGAAAAAACTACTGCAGTTAGAATTAGTGGGGAGGAAAGTGGTTGGACCACACACGTTTTCCACTTTGTAGTATGTAGAAAACAGTGTGGTACACGTGCAATCATACAAGGGGCTATTGCAATAAAAAATCAAGTTCCTCAGCAGAAAAAAAAATCCCCCCAAATTAATATTATAACAAAAATATAATTTCTATATCTAAATTCATCAAAGTGCATTGGTATAGACAAATAGTTCAAGTATTTTCTCCTCAGAGGAAACAAGTACATTCAACAGCATGGTTTTCTTATGTAACGCAAAGTATATTCTCTTAACAGTGGTATAGCAAAAAGAATGGAAAAGTGTATGCCATTTCTATCTCCTTTAAAACAGTACTTCAACTGGACAGCAGTAATTATCAGTAATAATTTACTGTTTCCTCAGGGCAGTAATTGAAATGTAAGAACTGTCTCTTTTTCCAGGTTTGTTCTCAATCGCACAGGCAGCTTCTGCTAGTATTATCAATCAGATAGCAGGGCTTTTACACAGAACAAGCAATCAGGACAAAAAAAGAGTACATGTTATTGCCAGCATCCTTCCATAAATTCTCTTCTGTAATCTGGCAACTGAAAAATTACATGTCTTTTTCCTGAACAAGTAAATGCTGGGTTCAGTACTGTTGCTCTGCACTGAGCCATCGCTATAGAAGAGGTAATGATATCTCTTAACTCCAAAAGGTTTCCTGCAATAAATCTCATAAAATCCCCACTGTTCTGCCTTCACACGGTATGTGTTCATATGGTTCTCCTCACATTGCAGAACCTGAGCACTTCCCTAAGGAATGAAAGTTCAGCAACCTCTGTTCAACTGTACACTATGGTGTTATCTGGTAAACATAAACTATCACAACCCTCTTCTATCATCCTAACCTGTTGCAGTGCCTCTGGGGCTAGCTGGTGGTCCAGCCCGGCCTCACCGGTTCTGCGGGGGGCTGGACCCCGCGGCCCACATGCCGGGGGGGCCTGGGGCCGGGTGAGAGCCATTTCTCTGTGCCCGCCATGAGGGAGCTCGTCCTGGAACTGCCGGACTGGCAGGGCCAGCTCCTCCCTCCCCCGCGCCGATACAGCCGGTGACGGCACGCCCCGGGCAGCTGCAGGGCCGCCCTAGCCATGGCGGGGGGGCAGTCCCTGCCCGAAAGGGCAGCCCATTGGTTGCTCTGCTGTGTGCGGACAGCCGCGTGACCGGCCAATGCCCCTGTCAGTCATTCCAATCCTCTGCAGCCATTGGCTCTGTCCCGACTCCCTTCCCCTCGGTTCCCTGGTATAACAGCTGGCTCCCGCTAGCCTGGGCCGTCTTTATCCACACCTCTTCGACTCCAGTATTAAAACCTGCTGGTAAAAAGCGGAAAAGAATCCTTCCTCGTCTCTTTACTTTCGCTGCTTTAATTAAACCGCATACGTGAACTGAGCAAACACCGCACGGAAGCTCTGAAGCAGCCACGACTCTATGGAGACTGGGAAAGGCTGGAATCACTTCTCTCAGGTCACGTGACCGCTGCTAAAGGCTCCAAGCTACTCACACTTTTCACCTGCGGCACTAATCCATATATTATCAATTGCACACCTGTTAGCACCTTACTGAACATTGTCCCTTTTATTTTTTTGTGTGGCTTTTAATTCTAATATGGACATAAAGCTCATGACAGTAATCCAGTACCCCTTTTTAGAAAATTACTCCCATTTGCAGTGGGATTTCTTCCTTTTCACATTCATGTTTTGTCATATTTACAAGCTGCAAGGCTACAGCAATTCATCACCGTAAGAACACAGGTCTTCTTTAGGGAAACAAAATTAGTAGAACTGTATATTAAAACATGTTATTAAGATTACATATAACAATAAAGAGCTTGGATTCGTTCAACATCTTCTCCAAATGCTTGGTAAGCCTCTCTAATTTACTGGGGTGAGATGAAAACCTGGAGTTCTTACAGATACACCCTTTCTTGTGCTGTCTGTAAAGAGTTACACAAAGAACCTTCTCTGAGAAAGCTCCCATCCTATCCTAGTTTATTCTAACCTATCTAAATTGATGTTTACCTGCCCCCACTTAATATGTGTGGGTACTGAAACAAGAAACTGATTAATTTACTCTATTTCTCCTTTAAACTTAAAAAAATATTAGTCCTGTTGTATAATTCAATCAGCACAGTTAAGACTTCAGCTTTAACTAAAACTTTCTTGATCTGAACTCTCAAAAACACAAGAGAAAGTCTTCCTAAATTTTTGAGAATAATAGTTACTTTATATATTTTAGTATCAAAAAAGACATTGAATTTTTCTCAACAACAGAGACTCTGAATCTCATACATTATCATAAATAAAAGATCACAGTGAGTAAAGGGATACTGAGACTGCACCCTTCAAGTATTTTCCAAACTTCTGAAATAAATGCTTTTTTAATTCCATTCTAACCTGTGGTTGAAATCAGAATGATAAATTGAAAATACAGGGTGTATTGAAGTATAAAAACAGTTTGTAAAGATGTTATTTAAGTAAATTGAGTTAATGCTGATGAAAAGGCTGTCTTTTAAACAAAAAAGAAATATTTCTAACATTGAAATAGAAGAGAAAGAGAAAAAAATTAGTTGCAGTTACCGTGCAAGGAGTTTGCATCCAAGGTTCCCCATCTATCTGCATAGGCAGAGACTTGCTGGTCCTAAAGGTACAAATTACATAACATAAGAAAAAGAAACTAAAAAAAAAAGATAAATGTATTTAATAAAAAGGCATATATGGGATGGCACACAGACATAATCCTGATTTACCCCTAAACTCTTATGAGATTTCCAGTATGACCCAACATGCTTACAAAAGTAACATAATCAGTTTAGTTGGCTTAGTCTGATTTTAAACATACAAAGCAAAAACATGGCAAACATTCATGTATCTTGCTAGTAACATACTCCTCGTTCATGGAGAAAGAGTCTGTAATTTCTGAAGAAATGAGTGAATTACACAAGAATTTCAGGAACAAACCTTATTAACAGAAAAGACAAAAGAATTCCTGCTATTTTTAATAACTTACATTATACTACTATATAGTATTATATTATATTATTATAAAGAAAACAAGAAATGTATTTTAGGTCTATCATACCACTTACTAGAACCACCATGTCTAAGTCTGAGTTAGACAGAACACTCACAGAGAATGAAGCTTGCATTTTTTGTGCAAGTGTGCTAGTGTTTAACATACTATGTTATAAATTTAAATTGTTAGCAAATGTGCACTGATTTCAACATAAAGATACAGACAGTATTCCCTCTCTTTTTCTGGATGCCACATTAAGAAGAGTATAGACAAATGAGAACAGGAAAAAAAAATGTACTATGTTTTTGGTCTTTTCTAAGCCTGTATTTCTGTATTATGACAATTTGCATACAAGACTATTAGAAATAACATGGACTGGAAAAATCTAATACTGGAAAAATTAATCAACTGCACAGTCATGTTGGTCAATGGAAATTCTGGTTGACATGTTATGTGAAAACAACTAACAGTTCATGGAATTATCCACTGTCACCTAGGGACATAAATGGAGGAAGGGAAGTATTTTTAATGAGCTCTTGCTTTATAGTTCTGGAAGGGTTGCTACTTATTTTTCTAAAGTTTTTATTACTGCTCTTTTGTTTTAGGCTTATAATTGTGAGCTTATGGGTTTAATAAATTTTGGAAAATTCTTCCTGAGGAATTCTTCACTGAAAAAGAGAGAGATGGTCAATTCTTTTTCAGTCCTTATTTAATCCAAAAGTGAGAATAATCACTATTTCCTTATGTTCTAATCCAAGTTTACTCTATTGTGAAGGTTCTTATATTAGAAATGATAAAACACAATGAAATTAGAGTACATCACCATCATCAACTCACACATACTAACAGATTTAATAATAGTGACTTGTCAGAATTTAGTAAATAACAAATAAATTGAAAAACGAGCACTTTGACTTCCACGGGTCAAAAAGTGCTTTACAATTACTAATTACTACTCCCTGATGAGGTATGCATTATAAATGGGTTAGAATGTGACAAAGTAATGCTAAATTACTTTTGGCTTGAAATTGCATGGAGTGTATGTCAACAATAAACCCCAAGATGTTCATGCCTTATTTCTTCTGCTCCAAATGCTTGACAACACTTCATAGGACAAATTGACTCTTGAATACAACATGTGAAGACTGAATGTAAACACCCTTTTTTTTAGTTTTCTGACACATTTAAAGAAAGGAAGATGTATGGGCATAGAATACGGATGGAATAGATTCATTTCATATACAAAAATGATATTTTCACAAGAAATAATTATTATGACCGTTAAGCTACAAAAGAAAGTCAGCTGGCAACATATGAAACTTTACCGTTTCACTACAACAGTGTGGTGTAAATTAAAGCTGCTGGTACCTGATGACAACAGATGAGCACTGGGCAAGCCGTCTTCCAGCACTTTTCAGGCCTGTGTATATCTGTCCCATCTCCATGGCTCCTTCCAGACCAACCACTTCCATAAGCTGGTCACTTAGATCTGCAAAAGTTGAAAAAAACCCACATTTTTTCTAGACAGCATTTTGAAAGCAGTCATATTGACCAGAAAGTACTGTCAGAAGACAAACTGATAATAAAAAATGTGGAGAACAGAACTTGCAAAAATGATTATTCCTAAGAAGTATTACAGCTTTAAGGTTGGACACAACTAGGCCCTGCTGTCACACCATTCTACAATATCCTGACCAAAATTATTCTGAAGTATAATATTTATATCCATGATTTATTTTAATACATAAAGATTGAAGAAATAATCTCATTATATAAGAAAATAGGAGAGATTCCTTCATTTTGGTTACCTGACAAGTACAGAAGGAGAGATCTGCAGTTCAGAAATTCATGCTGTTTATTGTTTCAACAAATATTTAAAATCTGTAAAGGAAAAGTTATTGCTCCAGACCCTATTGGATTCTCCTCTATATAGTACTTTCCAGACAATGTGTACAAAACTAATTCAGCCTTTACATGCATGCACTATTATTATGACACCATTATTATTTTCTGCATTGTATGAGTGCCTTAATTAGTGCACAGATGCAATGCAAAAAGGGAGAAAAACACCTTATATCAGTAACTACCCACATAGCCTTCCTGAATTTTGTAGTGTTTGTTTGCACTCAGTTACACTTTTTTTGTTTCACACTGCTTTATGACTACATAGCACTTTGGCATTAAACGTCAAAAAATATTAAAATAAATAATGTCTCTGGCAAAATAAATATTAGTTTGCTTGACTTCAAGGAGCAAGGACAAATTCTGTCTAGGGTTTCAGCTACAAACAGAAACCTAAACTGTAATAAGCAGTCTGGTTTGAGATGCAACCAAGCAAGGCAATGAAATATTATCCAGCATCAACTAGCGTGTTTTGTATGAAATGTTTTATATGCTCCTGTGTAAATACATGTTGCCAAGACCAAATGGACAAGAAAAAGAAACATTTCTTTTCTAGCTGTATAATATGTATGTGTTATAAATTGACTGTTAACATCAAGGTTTCCAAAGGTACATTATTCAGTGAAGCAAAGCAATGAGCTGAAATGTTAGAATCTATCATCACACTGAAAAAAAACAAAGAATAGAGACCACATTAGTCTGTATATTTTAAATCCCTCAACCTTTAATGAAGGTAGAATTTCATGTTAACAATCATATATATGAGTCTATTCCAAAGTTTCAACAGGAGTCTTTTTTGTTCACTTCTTTGGGTTTTCAATGAAGGTAATTAACTGAAAGAAGTACTCTGATGAGGGGAAAAAATATTAAAAGCAAACAGGATTTATGATCTGGATTATTCTGCTTCTTATACTCTCTTAGTATTTTCTGCTATATTCCTTTTCTCATCACAGTGAAACCAGTTCTACATAACATTAATGAAGAAAAAATAAACAATATTCTTTCCTATTAAGGGAAAACAATAAGATGGTCAAAAGTTAAAATACACAATATGATTAATTCTAACTATACATTTTTATAGTTTGCATCCCTGTAATGCACGTAAGCCCAATTTTGTATGTTTGGCTTTCTACAACATTGTTTTTTACTTAAAATGTTTCCTGTAAGTAACTAATTTTTAAATTTAACTGAGATTTAAACAAATTCTCCTTTTCTTGGTAGCCACAGACATTTAACAGAGAAAGCACTATTCATTTTCAAAAATTACTATATTCTAAAAGCACACAGAATTTTATAGATGTGCTAAATCAATAAAATGTTTTTAGCCAAAGCAAACATCAAATTCCCATTCACTAGGCTATTAGAAAATTATTATTTTTTAAATTGAAGAATAATTAAGAACAGATTTTTATTTCTGACAGCTCAGGCAACATGTGCAAGATTCAGAATAGTGACATTTGTACATACATATTTGATGCATCGCTTTTCAATGTGACATTAGTGCCAGTAGCAGCAGGTAACTCAGGGCCAAATCCTGCCCTTTGATCTATATACCACACTTCTCAAAAAATGTGATATATTAAACATTGGAAGATGGAACTGAACAATACTCATATCTACCAAAAAAGTGAAGCCCCTTCAAAAACTTCACATTTGCAGTGGCACATTCCCAAACTGGAGTATATTTTAGGCCAAATATGAATATTTTTAGAATCAAGCTTAAATTAGACATAACTTTCCTTCAGCAGCAGTAAAAACTAAAGCAAATGTAACATGCAGTTATTGACTGCGTTAGTTTACTCTCTTGCCCTTGCTAATATATTTGACCTGATGCTTTTGCATAGTCATATTCATTTCAACAAATCCTTGAGATACATTGACTTTGATAAGAACTCAAAAGTGACCAAAAGAGGAAAAGAGAGTGTATCTACTTTTGTCCTACTCTTCAATGATGTTACATGGCTATAAGTACACTGGTTGAATATAAAGGGTCAAGACATAAATGAATGGATCATATTTGTTCTTAAAAGGTCTCCACCAAAGACTCTGAAAGAAACTAAGCTCTGTTAAAGGAGATCTGATCTTCCATTAAAATAAATTATACGAAAGGGGAAGTTATTCTTCATTCTGGTGGAAGTTTATCACTGATTTTTTCAGAAAGATTGGTGCTGGTCTCTGCGCAAAATATACCCCAAAATGATGTGGAAATAGAAGTAGATAATGAGTACTGAGGATTCAGCAAAGAAAATAAAAAAGCCAATTATAAAAAAAGTTTAGGAATTTTACAATTCTGACTAATGGGGCTATACAAAAGTAGAAATTTCAATATTTGTAACTTAATGTCCATGAGGAGAATGAGAGGGCACTACAGATATGTATACTGCTATACACACACACGCACACACACACATACACATATATATACATAAATCTAAAATTTGGAAATAAATATGGTGGGGGTGCGTGTGTGTCTGTGTATATGTTTATTTTGCTGGACTACAATTGATACTGTCATACAGGAATTCACATTATGGAGTTACTGTGGCTAGTTCTATGAAAATATCAGCTCAGTGCTCAATTTATGATCATCCATAAAGTATGGAATTTGTAGTTCCAGTTCACTCAGCAATGTAGAGGAAGAAAAATAAAATAACTGGAAATCACAGATTAACAAATGTGGTAACAAATGTGGAGCAACTTCTGTATGAAAATAAATTAGACTAGTAGCCTTCAGGAGGTAAGGAGATGAATGAAGAAAAGATGAGAAAATAATAAGTGCAATGGAGTAGGTGAAAACTGTACTGTAATTCATAGCACTTCTAGACAAGCAGAAAATCCTTTTTACATAATACTATCTTACACCATGAGGCCACACTAGACTTTGAAATTTCTTAAATCAAAAATGATATATAATTGGTAGGATTTCTTAACAGAAAAAAAATCACTGTAAGTTTACTTTCTTATGCTTTATTCCTCATGTTCATATTAGAGGTCAGATGCTGAGCTACATGAACTTGTGGGCTGATCTAGTATCACTATTCTTGTTGACTTCTTATACATCTTAGAAATTGTAGTGGAGAATAATGAATGCTGCTGCTCACTAAACATCATTCATCACTTTAAACAGATTATAATATGGACTTTTCTATGGCATGTATCCCTATTATGTTTGAGACCGCATTGAGAAAATCACTCTTTTCGATCCTCAAATTATATTCTTAAGTTCTTAAGATGTGTGTATCTGTGTCTATACCAACCATAAAGACAAAAATATATCTCTTTTTAGGGATGTATTTCTTTCTTGTATTTCCTCTGCATCCTACAGATTTTATTCTAAAGAGAAATAATTGGTGATAAAATTCTCCAATGCATGCTTCACCTATTATAATTAGTTTTAGAAAATTTAGGTTTAGGAAACTGAAGGTTAGATTTTAAAGAAGAATTTAGCAGCTAACAGTGAACAAAAGCAACTACCAGACACTGCACAGTTTTTCTTTCTAAGCAGTTCATTTAGTTGCCTAAAGGAGAGCTGAAGTCTCATAGGTAAGCTATCACAGAGACCATCTTATTATTAGTCCATTAGGAAAGTGGTTTTTGACTGGTGCCTTGGGGTTCCCAAGTCCGTTTGTTCTACTTTCAGCTCTGTGAAAGAGCTGAAGGCTCTCGCTTGTTTTCTATGTGAATGAGCCATTAGAGTGTGTGGGAATGTTTTCACAGCACCATGTCTCTCCTGCCCTCTTCCACAAACCAAAGTACTTCACGTGTCTCCTCATATTAGCCCTGTCAGTAAACAAAGCCAGCTCTCCCAGGGGAGCACTGCTGTCAGCAGACAGTGACTAGCATGCAGAGGGGCATCTGACCCCTTGCACTCATTCCTGATGGGGAGATAAAGTCACTAGGGAGCTGACTGCCCATTTCTTCCCATCAGGCAGCAGAAGAAAGAGAAGTTCAAACAGAAACTTGCACAAGTGGCAGACAAAACATTGTATGTGAATATAAGCCCTTTATAGCCCTTTCCAAGGCATGAAGAAACACACTTGGAGACTTTAAAGTTTCGTAATGAGTTTACATTATCCATTAGCTTGGCATTAGGTGAATGCTTCAATATTCAAAATGAACACAAGAGAAAAAACACATTTGGAATTCATCTATGAAGATAAAGCAAGGAAAGCAAAATGGGGTAGGGGGGTGGGTAGGAAGAAACATGGTGATTAGAAATACTGATTTACATAGAGAACTTTCCCTCTGTAATGGAACTGGTTTTGATATCCAATTTATCTTTGCAATATATAAATATTGCTGTCCTGGCAAGAGATTGAATGACTCTATTATAACTTGGGGTTACTGCACTCACTCAGGCACATTTGCATAAAAACACTGTTGGTCAGTGGTAAATCTGTCTCTGGCAGCAGTTTGTCTTCGAAGAGAAGGGGCTCCATAGCTTACTAAATGTAATCAAACCCTAGTAATCATCACACTGGAAATTTTTTGGTTCCAGTTAAAATACTGGATAAGAATTTGAAAGCTGGTATGATGCCAGAGGACCCTTGAAAAACTCCCAAGCTCAATGCTGTGCACCACATGAATGCTTCAGTATCTTCCTAGAACACAGCATGTATTAATTCTCCAGTTACCCATTATGCAGGAATGTGAGGTTGCTTCCATATGCAGGGATAGGGACTGTTCTAAAAAAATGCTAAAAATGTGTTTATTGTCACAGTGTTTTCCTGATTTCCAATGAACACCTTTTTCTAAGTTCCTGGTTACAAAAAATCAGTAAATCATGTGCAATCTGTACATCCTGGGTTTTGCTATGTTTTCCTTTAGAGAAGCTACCTGAAATAACATATCCGTCAACATTTATAATTGTTTATATCAGAGTTGTATCTCAAGGTTCAGATGATGTTAATGCTTTGTTTTGTTACTGATTCAGACATATACAAAAGACAGCTCTCCTATCCAAGAATTTATAGACAAATAAAACAGACAAAGCACTGGCAAAAAATAATATTATGATGTCCATTTTACAAAGTGAAAATTGTACACAGACATGTTAGGTCCTGCGAAATATTTGTCCTTATATTCACCTGAATATATTGTGTGTAGACCCACAAGAGTCATAATATTATTTCTACCACATAAAGTTAAGCACAAGAGTTTTCAGAACTGACCTGGCCAAGATCACATGTGAAGTTTGTAGGAGAGACAGGAAATAAAGCAGCAAATCCTGAATTTCAACATTCTCTTATCAAAAGTCTGTTCTCCCTCTTAATGTTAACTTCAAGGATATATATATCAAGTCCTATATCTATTGTATGAGAGCCAGTTTTGAGTATTTTGTGTTGGTGAGTTTGCTTGTAAACATTAAAAATCTCAGGTGGATCCATAGATCTATTTCATACCAATATTGGTTCTCTAGCCTTTATTCTTGTAATCATATTTTGTTTTCCTGTTTTTAAAACAAAACAAAACAAGCTAAACCTGCCTCTTAGCATGAGGGAAGATAGAGCACTGATGCAATTCTCACCCTGGACAGATACTCAGCTATGGTGATAATAAATTAACCAGATATTTTATATACATAAACACACACAAAAATGCATACACATTTTATACCTCTTTTATACAACATTTTATACCATATGTGTGGACATACACACAAATGATATATATTACCTATATTTAAGCATATGTAAGAAATTCAGTAGAATTTTGCTCCACCATCAGAATTGACAATGCACTAAATAGCTCTAATGGGATAATGGGGTAAGAGTACAAAAGTGCCAGTTTTGACATGGAAAATGAATGCAATCAATAAAATCCTCTCTCTGTTGAATTCAGTGGCATAACTCTTACTGATTTCAGTGCAACACGAATTTCACCCAGTATCTTATCTTGAATCAGTCTAGCACAAAGACTCTATCCTCACATGGAATCATTTAACAGACACAGCTCAACCTACTACTGTGTAACAGATTTTTTCTGTGTGTACAATCATCTCCCCATTCTCATTAATCAAAGAATGACAAGTTTTCCAAAAAAAACCAGAAGGACAAACAAGGAGGAATCAGTTCTTACAATTAAATATTTTATGAAACTTTTTAATGTGCACAGAAGGCCTTTGTAAAACTTTTCCTTAAGTGAACATTTTTTTTTCCCAGCTTAGTGGGGGGAAGGAGAGGAGAGTTCTTAATAGAAACTTTTTTGATTAATGGTAAAACAAGGAAAAAAACCAAACCAAACAATCAAAAAACAACAGCCACCCCAGAGCATTCAAATAAAACCACTTCCACCCAGAAACTACTCCCAAATACCAGTGTTCCAATGTTCAAAATTTGAAACAAAAGATCTCATCTTCCAGTTTAGAAGGTCATTATGTATAAGTCTTTTATGGTAAAGGTTGGCAGACAAAAGTATTCTTTTTTAATGGATTTATTATTTTCATAGGTTCAGGTACAATTGCACTGAACACGCTGCTGCACCAAAAGCCCCCCATTATTTTAATCTGTATTCTTTTAAAACTTACTTGTTCAAAAGGATTTCACTGTATTACCCTTATACCCCCTTCATCCAAGAGAACAAAAGCCGTTCTATGAAAGGAGTCTAAACTTGGACAAATCATAAAAAAAAAAAAAAGCAAAGTTCCTCTCTGTTTTTATCAAATTTGATTGCTGCAGCTGTTCCCAGTTTCTGTATTTTAAAAATAGCCTTATTCAGTGCCTTGTTGGCTAAAGGCCAGAGTACCATTAGAACATGCTGTACGGAAAACCTCTATTCAGTTACAGATACAGAAATATATTTAAGATCAGTGGGGGTCATCTGCAGCAAACACTTGTATGGGGAAAATGGAATTTTAATGTGCTTGGACTGCTCACCACTTTTAACAGATATTTAAGAACTTCAAATCGGATATCTTTCTATTTGTATTGGTACTATCATATTACTGAGCACCAGGTATGATACAATATGAGCAAGTCAAGATCATTTCAACTAACAAAAATAGATCCAATTCTCAAATTACTCCTTAGTTCTGGCATTCACTTTAAATGGCTCCTAGTAATATTGGATATTTGATTAGCCTATAAAAATGTCACAGACTAGGAAAGAAAAATACAGTAATATTTATGGAACTGTAGAAATCTGATCAATAAAAACCAGCTTTGATTTGTATATTTCTAGGAGGACTAGTACTAACAGGGGATAAATGTTCCCTTTCTGCAGGGTAGCAAACTCTAATAACAGCATTATCCCTATATTTATCCACGAAAGAGTTTTTTAGTCCTCTGCCAGAAAGAAATCGTCATTCAATTTATGCGAGTATTAAAACTCCTTTTGATTAAGGTGGTAGTGACTTTGGTCCAGGAGTTCAGAAAACCCTAAAGATGATCTTCATTTCTCTTGCTCTTCATGACAACCAATTCTATTTTCTTCCTCTACCACGCTAATATTCCATGGTGTTTGGAGATTACACTATGCAGAGTGGATACCAGTTTGAATAACAGCATTATTTACTTATTAACCAAGAACCTAACACAGGAAAGTATTCTGAACATCAGTGAGATGTCTCATGGATTATTCCTCATCATTTAATATGGGGCGAAACACCTGCCTTAAACCATTCAAAGTCATGTATTCCTATTGCACCTGAGGAAAAGCCTTCAGCACCTTAAAAGTATCCAAGGTGGTTGTTCAGATAGGTACCAACAGGAAAGAAAACATAGCAGTGAAGGCAACAATGTAATCTATTGAGCTTACTGTGACTCCAAGTTTTCGGTGGCTGCTTTGTCTCCCAAGTTTTTTTGCCCTTATCCTCTCAGTACCTCGGTTACTTTAATTTAATAAACACAGTCAAGCTTTGGATTGCAGTTTCAATTACATTATTCAGACCTTTGCTTTGTACAGAAGGAACCTCAGACAATTCAATGAAGTCAAATCCAGTGAACCCTGGGGCAGGTATTTGTTACACCTAAGTCAATCAGACAATTTTCCTAAGCTTCCTGCAGTCAGTAAAGTTAAAGAAGCTTTGATTTAGTTCCTCACTAAACTAATGTGTTTGGTGTTGTCTGAGGTGGCCTAGGATTCCCAGGACATTTCCAATAGGCTGACAAACCTGACAAAGGAGCAACAGAAGAAACAGATGAAAGGATGGTATCTTGAGAAGAACTCTTAATGGTGTTAGGAATTTATATACGGAGAATTGAAGAAAGATTAGTTTCCTCTTGACAGTGATTCAGACAAAAAGTCTAAGAGGTCTGGTTTTCTGGAGAAGCATAATTTTCTCTGTTACCAAGAGTAATTTTGGGAGACAAGTTAGCACACTTGGACAACTTAGGAGTTCTGCTAAATCTACCACTCAAAATTACCATGTGTTGGCTTCTTTGTGGAGGGTAAGGCCTGAAGAAGTGATACACCCTCTACTTATTGTTTGACGGGCAACAAGTTTGCTCGCTACCTCCAGTAATGCGCTCCAAGTATGCGAGCAGATTTTCCCAGGGCTTCTTTTCCTTGCATTTGTTCTGTTCTCATTAGTTCTCATAGTGGGATTTGGTCTCTGCTATCTAATATAGTTACACACAGACAATTGCAGTTATTTTTCTTCCTATCTGAACTACACACATTGCTAAATATTCAGTATTTTTTGCACTGTTACTGGTTTATGAGAAGACAGATCTGGGATACGCTGAAACCTTTGTTATTGGAGAAACCAAACCAGAAAGTTACCTCTAAAAGTGCTGCAAGAAAGTGTCTTTGATGTGCTTTACATGAAATGACATTTCAAAGGAGCACAAAGAAAGCAAAAATAAATTTCTTATTATACCTTTCAATATTTTAAGTATTTATGACTGACATAAAGCTATTCTTCAATATCTTCACTCAACATTTACAACACACATAGGAAGAAAAGGCATTTTCATAACCATGATCAAGTACAGAACAGTTCCCAATTTCTTCTCAAGGACAAAAAGATCAGAATCAGCCACAAGTATTGCAGTAGCAAGACTCAAGTTATTTTTAGTGATTTAGTCCTGAACAGTATCTGACAAAAATAAAAAAAACCAAACCAAAACAAAACCAAAAAAACTTTATTTCATTCCGAACAAGAAAAGACTACTTACAAACAAAACTAGATCTGGTTACAATTTACTTTTTACAATATTCTGCCACCAAAGGAAAGCCACAATGTTTCACTAAAAAATTATCTGAGCACACACTATTCAGTTATAACATCAATCATGATGTTTCAGGTATCCAAGAAATACAAAAACAAAGTCCTTGCCCAGAGCTAACTCCTCCCACAATCCTGTACTGAAAATCCATAAGAAAAATACATTGTCAAGGATTTTAATGCAAAATAGTAGACCTATAAACCTAACAAAATTATTCTCATCTTATTTTTACTCTCTTTTTTCTCTCTCCCTTTTTTCTGGATTATGGCAAGTAAGAGAAAATATATGAGAGACGGATAAGGTGATCAGAGTTGTCTCTGAGACAAATTTTTAAAGGACCTTAATCTTGGTCTCTGCCCAACAAACCATTTAAGCATGAATATTCAGTAATATCCAAAGGACTACATGTGTGTTTGAAGTATGACTGTTAGGTGCTCTGTTTATACAGGCCTATTGCTATGGTAACTACTTTATGGTACATGCTTTCGGAATACTAATTATAAAGCAATATAAATAAGGTTGTGCACAACAAGCAAGTTCACATTTACATATTTCAGGCATCTGAAAATTCAGACTTACATGTATAATATGATGAAAAATATTTTTCAAAATCAATCACACATTCTTACAATTCATGCATTGTAATGTTAGCTTCATTTTCTTTTCCATAATGTTGCTTTGCACTAGGATTAGCAGCACAAGGGGAATGTGGTATACTGAGGGAATTAAAGAAAGCAGAAGATGCAGGTGCACTAATAAATGGGTGGCCTTTGAGTACAGTATTTATGTGTGCTATGCCGAGCTAAACAGAAACCTAAATGTTACACACAAGAAGTGGTACAACAAGAACATCTGTGTTGGGGGACTGAACTGGCATGGCTAACACCTCCAGTGCCAGGTGCAAAGGACATTTCAGTACAGCTTGAGTGATTTTGACTGTTAGCATCTGTATATATCAGATTATCTCTTCCCTCCATATTCCACTAGAGTATTTGTATTATACATCTGGCTTTAGATTCTAACATACCAAAAGACAGGTTGCAATCCTTCAATTTTTGGATCTTAGCCACAGGCCTTTTTTTGTTTCATTTGGGTCTTGCTTTTCATAGAAGCATAAAGCCAGAGTCACTAGTAATTTCTAAATGTACAGTTGAGGAAAATGAGCATTTTTTCCCAGGAAAGAAAGAACCATCAAATGAAGAACTGTACCTTTGATCTATTTAAAGTTGATCAAATGTATGTAGAAAAAGCTTCTCCTCTCTAAAATAGTAAGTAATGCAGTGTAGCTTCACATTTCAATGTCCATTCTTCTGTGAAATTCTAGACTTTCATGTAAAGCCACTTTTTGAAATCAAGCCTCAACATAGTATGAAAATTTTTATTTCAAGTTACATACCTGATTCATACAAGTACTGATAATATTTGGTAGAAGACTTAAAATGAACAGGTGAGAGAGCTGACTGAAATGATTGGTAGGAAATGCAAAACAAGTCACTTGTGATGTACTCATTGAAGTCCAAACCTAATAATCTTTGAAATATTTGAGATTCCAACAGAATGCATTGAAACCATGACCTACTGTATTAAGTGGCTCAGGCTCAATCTTTTATTTCTTAATTAGGCAAAGATTTCAGGAATCAATTGTTGTTTAAAACTGAAAACCTATAAAAATTACCAGTGGTAATGTTAGTTCAGGTGGAAGTCAATGGCCCATTCACCACTACCATGACACCAACGAGAGTTGAAACTGCTCCCGAGAAAGGGGAAAAAATAGAGGGAAAAAGAAAAAAGAAATATAAGAACAGTGCTTGTATTCTGGGATAACAAAATGTACTTACGTTGGTGCACTGTTAATGAGTCTGAACCACAGCTCTCCAGGTTTTATTTGTCCAGTATAACAAGCCCTACATTTGTCCATTCAAGACAGGAACAAAATACTGTCAATAGTAAAACAGGACATAATGAGCTTTGAAGGAATTTCTTCAAAAAACTGTTTCTTTCTCTTGGCAATTCCAAATCACCTCCTTCCATCCCCAGCCACTGTCAAAACCCCTTGAATGTGTCTAATAAATAATCTAAAAAAGGAAAGGACAAATTATTTAAGTATATACTTCCCTGGGAATTGGGAGTTTGTTTCACCACATTGTAAATTATTTTTCCCAACTTCTAATAAGGTGTGACAAAAATGCAATAAATACAAATAAATCCACAGGGAAGAGACTAAAAAAAAACATTACAAAAGCTTGATGAAAAAAAGAGAAAAAGTTATAACAAATTTGCAATCCCTAGTTACTCATCTTTTCTTGTTACTTCAGTTCTAATGCCAAATTCCTTCATTATTTTTTGACCTGATATAAAACACCATCTGGCAAAAGCATGTTGCAATTCTAAATAAATGAAATAATTGGATGGTTGCTTTAAAATATCTTTCATAAATAAGTATTATTATACATTAGCAAAACTCACTTCATTCCATGTCTGAGCTCTGATGCTGTGCTGTGACTTTCTGTCTGCCTGGAGGACCTGGGGTTCCCAAGCAGTCTCGCATTTAGTGTTAGACTGCCATGAGCCTGATGAGCTTCCACAGGCAAAAAGTATCAGATGCATATGTCCATATGCTTCATTTGTATTTCTTGTATGCATTACTATCATTATTATTGCTAATACTGTTAGACAAGGGTAACACTACAGACTCATCAGAATCATTGCCCTGAGGATGAGATCACAGCCTAGGGTCCTGATGGATCTGCAGCAACAGATTACAAACCATATGGCTGACATGGTTATCTTATAATGAACCAAGTGGCTGTGGTTATTCAGGAGCCATTTCAAAAGTGGATCAGATGTCACCGTCATAAGATATCTCAATCACATTTCAAAATGTCATCAGAATCATTTTGGCCAACCAGTTACTTTCAATCTACTACCACAAATGCTTTAAGATCTGAGGAGGTCATCCTATTGCTAGAGTCCTGCAGATGTATTTTTGCGTCTACACAGACCAATTTGGTAGTCTGAGGGATCTTCTGCAGAGTGCACACCTCTCTAAGCATACATCATGGGAGGCATCAGGTCAGGAGAGACAAAGCTATCATTGATTAACTGGATATATGTTACTACATCCCTCCTTGACAAGTTATGACAAGCGTGGAGTAACAGCAAAAAATAAAATATTTGTAAGTGATGGAAACCGGTGTACAAAACAGCAGTTGGTCATGAGCAAACATTTTGCAGCTATAAAGACCCAGCTGCTTTGGCTGACTAAAATGAAAAGGAACAATGCTTTAGAGGTTGTGAAAGAAGATCTCACAACTGATAAATTATATAGAAAAAAGATTTCTCTTTAAAGCGTTAGTACTCATAGTCCTTTTTTCATAACATATCTAATTTCTTTGAGTCAAGAATCCTAGGTAAGTATGCCATGCACTAAATGAAAATCTGTTCACAGCTGTTGCAACCAGTTTATTCCTTATTCCTGCTTTGTCTTTCATTAAATATTCATTTATTGTTATTAGACTTATGAAAAATTTAGCATAATTTTAATTCTCCCCTATATGAACAGGAGAAATTTAAGGAAAGTGAGTTGATCCAGGTTTATAGGTTTGTGTGATACAAATTGTGACATTTCCAGAAAATGACAACAAAATCAGGAATCCATGAGGAAAAAAAGTCTTGTGTATCACCTAAATATTTAACTGTAATATCAGCTTATGTTAATCATATTTCAAGAGTTGGGTTAAAAATGTTGTAATTGTGCCATCAACCCACATGAATCAAACCTTTATTTAATTACTGTAAAAGCTGCCATTTGCTACTTTTAAGATATCTAATTTCTCATGGCCTTTATAATGGCCACTGGAGTTACAAAATGCTAAAAATATCAACGTTCTTGCAAATCTTGTGAGTTCTTACTGCAGAAGCTGAAACATCTGTAACTGTATGGCAGTTATCAGCTTCTTGTAATTTCTGGCAATGTTCAGTTAAAAAGGCTTTAAAAGTACAAGTGAAAACATTAGTGTTTTGACTACTTGCAAGAAACTGGTATGTATACAATTAACATAAAGGGAACTGCCAAGTCAATCTGAGCTTAAAATTCAGGGGCTTGTGTTATTTTTATTTTATTTATTTTTGAATTTGCAAAAATCCCCAAGCTGTTGCAAAACCTAATACCAATTGAGCATTCCAGGTACTTTATTTTAATTAATAGAAACATATTGTTAAATTCAGATAAACAAAATAATAAACAAGCAAGAGCAGAAACATCCTTATACAGTTAACATATCAAAAAATTCCAAGATGCCTCATCCTGATTTATGTAAAGAAAAAATCAAACAAAATGAAACTCTAAAACAAGTGTTCTCTCAATAGCAAGCATAGAGAAAGTTCAACAAAAGTTTGACTCAACCCATATTCAGATATAATGAGAATTGGACCCAGTCCTAAATCTATTGAATAAAGGGAAAAGTATCCTGTCAGAATAAAATAAAATTAGTCAATGCTATTTTGGCTATAAGCATGAAAAACAAACAAAAACAAAGAGGAAGATAAAAGGAGAGCAGTGAGGGAAAACAGTTAATGGCTAAATTTTGAGATATTTTTTCTCCATCACATGTTTTCTTCCAAAATATCCTGGAGTATGACATTGCCAATGCTAATTCCCAGGGCTTAAACAGTTCTTCATATCATCAAAGCACAGCATACACACTGAAGTTCATGGCACTTACCATGGAAAATAAAATGTACAACACTACATGAAGCCCAGAAAACTGTGGTCTTCATAAGAGTACTGAATTAAGGTCAGACTGTCTTAATACTGGCCCTTTCTGTTTTGAGTTCTAACTCTGTAACCTTCATTGTTCCTTTAAGTTACTTTTTATGTTCAGTGTACATAAAACACAAAACCAGAGTAAATTAACAGAATTTTTCACATGCATGTGCAATAAACTTATTATATAAATTTTATGTTTATCTAATCCTACTACTCGTAATTTCTTTCCAATTGAATTTTTAATCTTTTAACTGTTTAAAAACTGTTTTAAAAAATAACTAAAGCCTTATCAAAAAATTACATTTTTCTGAGGCCCCACTACACAGACTTTTTTGTTGCAGTATTTCAGCTGTAAAGGCCAAGACAGACTGCCTGTTGCTTTTCCTATTTCACAAACTAGGACCACATTTTGAGGTTGTATCAGAGGAATCATGACTACTGCTAATAATATGAAGTATAGATCTTTATTTGGGATCTGCTCCAAAGCCTGCCAGTTCTGTGGGAATAAAATAACCACCATGTGTTTGGTATCTTAACTCCCTAAATGGATGCAATACCAGAAAAGTTGTGTAAGAAATTATTGCTTAAACACTATAATTTTATTTTTACCTATATATTAATCACAAAGTGACAAAGACTTAGGGAAAAAAGTCAAGGATTTTGAATTTAATTCAGCTCATCCATAAAACTGCTATGCAACTTTATGAAAGCCACCATATCTCACTTACGAGCCTGGTCCAAATGTACCTATTGAATTAAAAGAACTATTTAGAGTTGCTATACATCTGGATTCTTCTGGATGTCACGGAATTTACATACGTTCTCAAACAATTTTTCATACTCTGGTTTCACATGTGAAATCAATGATCAGTCATGATCACCAACAAAACACAGCAGATTGTGAGCTCTCCAGGGCATGGATTGCTTTTTTTTTGTTTGTTCCCTGTGACTTCACTATCTGATTAGGCTCCTTAGGAGGTACTGGAATATACATAAATAATAAGCAAGAGGAGACAATTAAAAAAAAATAATTGCTACTATTAATCTATGAGATTAAGATGTAAACTACCCACTTTGCATTGCACTGCTGACTCCCAGGGGAGGTCTGGCAAAGTGTGTGCACACTAGGCACTGTCACTGAGCAGTATTCCCTCCCCAGTTCAGCAGAAATTCTACCCCAGTGCAGAATGATGATTTACTCTGTATTTTCCTTGGCTGACTTGAGAAGCATTCCTCTCTACAGGTCAGTCACTCAGCCTTCTTGAAAATGCCAGTTTACTGTTAACAACTATTTTTCCATCCACAGGGGTTTTAATAGGCATGAATGAGGACAGTTATGAAGGAAATTCACAGTGTAATGGAAAACCCTGAAATTCAGTTATTAATTGGGCATCCAGGCATCACATCTTTTTCAAGTCAACTAGCCCCTGCTCATTCGAACAATGCCAATGATCTCTTTCTAGGCTGACGATCATAAAGGCACTTGTACACAGTAGCATGGCTTTTCTCTGAGCTTGTGAGTGTGCCTGCAGCTCAATAGGACTATTCACATGAACAGATGTTACTCAATGTGAACACTGGTTGCAGAATTAAGCCTGTCCTTGCTCTTCCTCTTGCTACAAACATCAGCTGCTCAGACATCCAGGCTCTTTTTTTTTTTTAATGGCTTTTTGCCATACACAAAGCATGCAAAATGGCAACTTCTGTAATTAAAAAACAAGAAATCAAAAAACCCCCTATATTCCATTAGCACTCACAGACTAACATTTATATACCTCTCCATATAGTTTCTTTTATGATAAGAAATTAAAGTCCATTTAGCTGTTTGGCATAATATTTTGTGCTTTCACAGATAAACTGAAACCTCTATCTGTCATTTGAAAGAATATACTTGAATAGATATGGAAGGATGTCAGACCAACATTGAATTTTTATTTTCATACCATGCAACAAAAAGCTGATGAGTCTACAGATTATGTTTGGCTTGATACAATTTTTTTTTCATCCCAACACAATTTTAGTCCATACCAAACTAAATATATCTTTTAGAAGTATGTAAAGCAGTCATTGCCATTGGGCAAAAAATCCTGTAAGAATTATTAGACAGACACTTAACTGCAATGTTTATAACATTTTAACATTAAATATCTCAGAATATTTCTTTAACTATCCTCTTCAGTTTTAATCAAACTGTGACTGTTACAACCTAAATTCCTCTTTGGTGTAAGAAAGATACTCCAGCTTAAGACCTGAAATTATCGGTGTTAACACTTGCTTGTGAAAATAAATTATGAATAATATTTGAAAATGGACAATAATAGTAATAATAACACTTCCCGTACTTCTTATTTAAAAACAGAAGGCATTTTATTTAGCTTTTTACTTCTAGGTGATGGCCAAAAGCAACCATTGATATTAGTATCTTTTTGAGCATTTATATTTTTAAATCTCTCCAAATTGATTCCGTGCTGAAAGCACAGCTGAGGCTCACAAATAAGTTTAAAAAGGTACAAAAAGATCTTTGAAAATGAAAAAGAAAAATACCTGAAAAGAGCAAGCTTCACAAGTAGCAACTATACAACCTGGTTTAAAGACTAAATCAGGCCTGTGGGGTTTGTTTTTGTTTGTGTATTCTTCCCTTTTTTGTGTTATATAAAAATCTTCAGTTATTTCCCTTTGTTGCAAACTGTGAACCCAGTAGCCTAGGAATAAAGATTGGGAGGAAAACTTTAAGGGAAATACATTTCAGATACAGCTGGACCAGGTGGTCCAATCTGCCACTTTACAACTAATTGGCAAACCATTTGCTCTTCTTCAGACCCTTGGTACATCACCTGTTCTAATGCCTTGTCAGAATTACGGCGAATGGATCCAGAATCTATTCTGGCAGTTATTTAAGGACCCTTGACTGAACGTAATCTGTCCCTGCTGATTTACGTATATAGTTAGGAGTTTTTAAGTATTCTCTTATTTCAATATCACTAATTTAAAATTATTTTCATGAAGTGTTAACTCGCTTTCTTTTATGTTTACAAACTGAAAAAGAAAACAAACATGAAGACAAGGTGAAGGAGAAGAAATCCCTGCAAACTCCTCAAAACAAATCTTGATAAATGTTTCCAAAAAACTGCAGGTTCCCTGCTTCTTGGTGAGTACCAAAACATGCTAAATGGATGCAGATGCATGATTATGCCATCTAACAGAAAAAAGTGACTATTCCTGTTTAGCCACATTTGTCAACAAATGAAGGAATTTGGAGCACTCCCTCTCCTCTTCCCTTCTCCTTCTATGCCCACAAATTACTCTCAAGGGAAATAAACCGAAGAGTACCAGTATTTGCTTAGGTACCAGACATGCAACTGTAGCCATAATTTACACAGCAAAAAAAAACAGGCTAAAAAGATTCAGAATGAAAAACTAACTTCTCCCAACCCAAACACTTCATACCAATGACCATCTCCTATGGTAAAGAATACATCACCTTTTTTTATAGTCTACTATTTAGTTCAGTTTTCTTATATAATCACCTTTCACTTCTTCTGGAAAGTGTAGGTATTTTCTGGCCAAGTATCTTCCATTAGCAAAATTTGTAACATATATTTACTAATCTTTTCATTTTTTTCTTATTTCTTATTAATTCCTTCATTATCTCAGCTTATGGAGAACCATGCCGGTACTCCTAGTACCAGAACTGCCATCTGTTATGCCTTTATTATTGTATCATTCGTTCTATGCCATCTTCCATGTCCTGCCATCTCTTAGTAACACTGCTTACTGGATACTGGCATGCTGATTCTTTTATTGTCACAGTATCTCCTTTTAAAATGCAGTATATTTTAGTTTTGTTTACTGGTTTACTCACTATTGTCATAGATTGCAATCCACTGCATCTAACAGCTAGCACCTCTATTCAGGGGAAGAAGGAAGAAGGAGCTGAGTGTGTCTAACCCTTCTGTAGACACACACACAAGTTCCCTGTCTCAAGACCTATCTCCATTATCTCTCTTCACTGGCTGCAGAGGGAAGAAGCAAGTGTCAAACACTCCCTTTCACTTAGAATCTGATCCTTTAACCACATTACAAGGTGGGAACTGATGGATCAAGGTTGTCTTTTATTAGGAAAGAGAATTATAGCCACAGCAGCAGTACTGACCTTTTAGCTCCTGGTAATAGGTTATACTCTTAGGGTTTAAGTTATACAGAAGTTATACAGATTTTACACCATGCCAGAGGACCATCACTGTGTAAGAAGAACAAAAGTATTCATGGGGTTATGAGGAAAGCAAGAAAAAGTATTCCTGAAAACAGGAAACATGGATTCAGCATGTGAGAGTGGAGTACCCAGACATCTTTCCTGGATGAGGCCTCCAACTAGCAGTCCGTAGCGAAAAGGTAAAGGACCAGAAAGTTATCTGTGCTCCTGACCAGTATGGCACCTGGATATCTCCCTGTCTGAAATAAATCACAGCAAAGCTTGAGCTAGGAAATACATGTCTGTCTACCCAGATTAATGCTAGAAGTCACAGCTGTTATCAGTATTGAACCAAGCAGGTAGTTTCAGGCAACTGAACCATGACTAATGCATTTCAGTGAATGGAAGGCTTATAGAGTGCTAGAAGTTAAAAGTACTGGATCTTTCTCTGTGGTTCAGATGGATTTTAGGCACTCCAGTCACAAGTTAAGCTGTATTTAGATTCATGGGATCCCATCTATTAATTAATACTAATATTTTTATATTAAAATTGCTTCCAGAGAACTGATTAGACTATCTTCTCCTGCTGATCTTACCAAATGCCATGATGCATAGTGAAGTGTTATGCCTTTAACTTCTCAAAAGTCAAAATTTATCTTTAAAATTAGCCAGTTCCTAAATTAAATACAATTAAATTATCAAAGTTTGATATGTGCCTATTGCACTCTTACAAACTCAACTCTAAGATGTCATTTAAAATATTTTGTTTGTCTTTCAAATTCCTGAATGTCTTGTTTTGGCCTAGGGAATTTCTGTAGCTAGATTATGAACTTGTGGTAGAGTGAAAACACTGAATTGTTCTGTAACAGTGAGAGTATAATAGTCTACTGATCCAAAGGAACACTGCATCTCATGCTAGAAACTAGCCCATACCTTCAGCAAACACTGAATGAAAACAATAAATTATATTGATCCAAGGGACACAAAGAATCATAGTGAAAACCAGCATCCCATGGTAGTGGCCAGCAAACCATTTTTTATGCAATTTCAAAGTAGTAACATAGAAATGACAGGCTTTAGGCTGCTCCTGCATATAATA
This sequence comes from Climacteris rufus, assembly GCA_013398175.1. Classification (NCBI taxonomy): domain Eukaryota; kingdom Metazoa; phylum Chordata; class Aves; order Passeriformes; family Climacteridae; genus Climacteris; species Climacteris rufus. The sequence continues at coordinate 117,347 of VZRZ01003578.1, read as the reverse complement.
CGTACTGTTTACAAATAACGTGCTTTGGGCCCAATAAGGACTGAAGTTCTATCGCAGTACATGAAATGTTTGCATGAAATTTTTCTCTCCCCAAATTCATTAGCATCAGGTGTCCATAAGAAAACTCACAAGTAAATCCATACATAAAATACCTATAATAAGTAAATAAATAAAATCAATAAGACACACAGCAATATGTTCCACACTATGGTATACAGACCTCTGTTTTTAGAGAACTGACATTCTTTAGGGATGGAAACCTGGTTGAAGGAAGCTTTTGCAGTAAATAGTTTCACAGAAGAAAAAATTGAGAAATTTTCCCCCCGAAGAACAGTAATGTGAAAGAGGGGCAGAGAGGAAGTAAAAGCATAAATACTCATACTACGCTTGCATACAGAAAACCATTTGAGAACGAGAAATAAATAAGCTCTGATCTCTTGACTGATCTGGGGAAACAATTCCATTAAAATAATCAACATGCCAGATCTCCCTTCCTGATTTGCTTAAGTAAGCTCGCATTTGCAATTGTAGAATTAGATTGTGCATATATATGTGAGTGCTTCCCTCCTCCTCTTCTCCCCCAGGGAAAAAATCAAACTTACAAGGGGTTGTTTAGCAAATACTATGGGGGATTAAAGGATATTGGGTTCCCAGAATTTTGGCTACATTAAGGATTTGTATACATTAAAAGAGGAATCTGGCTCAGATTTAACTCAGCAATTGCTTTGCTAGCTCAGCTAACCAAACTTTAGTTGGGTCATGTGTGGTTTTGGTCAGGAGCTTTGCATTTGCTCCACAGTAGTGATCATTTTTATTAGTATCTATTCTACCCAAACTGCATTTTTATTGTATCACCTTTTGAAATGTCTGCACAAATCAGATGCATATAAAAATCTCCAACATTAATCAAACATTTCTGAAAGAATGATAAACTGTTAAAGGTCTGTAACATAACCGAAGATTATACTCGAGGTAAAAGATACATTTCCAGTCAGAGTAGATGATGTCTTTGGAAATGGCAAAAGAACCTGATTCTTAGCGCTGCAACAGACAAAGTTGCAGGAAAATCAGTGATGGATACAGTAGACCACATTGACAGTGAGTAGAGCATCTCCGTTGCTCTGTTACTAAGACTATCCCCACACAGAATACAGCACTTTGCTGAAAAGACCTGCAGTCCATAGACTCAGCAGGAATAAGGTATCTGTAATACTATTATAGTATGTTACATTAAATTTCACCTACAATAAATTGATAAGATAGTGTAATGATGTCTCTCAAGGAATAATAGGCTAAAAGGGCTTAAATACTGATAACCACACAAGTGACAGTAACCCTCAAATTTCTGAATTATGGAGCTTTTCTAGTTCACAGGATTCACATAGCTTGTATTTATAACTATTCTACACTAAAGTATTTTTGATAGTTCATATTTTTCTGAAAATGTTATGAATTTTTTTCACATTTATTGAAACTTAATACTTCAAATAATTTCCCTCAATTCTCTAGCTCTTATCATATAGTATTATAATTTCTATAAAGTTTCCAAAAGATTATTTGATAATTATTAATTTGTAATTTTTTTTTTGCTTCTCCGGTGCCCTCAAAGAAAAAGATTTTTTCCTGAAAACTTATTTATATTAAGGGAACACAATTCAAACTAAAAAAAAAAAATAAAGCATTTTAACAGTAGCTACTTAGACACAATTTTCTATACCATTTTTCACACAACACTAATGTTCAGAACTATTTGGCTTTATATCGAGGATTTTCAACTTCAATATTTGAATTAAGATTAACTGAATCATTGGTGAATAAAAGCACCAATCTTCACATAGTATTTTTTATTTGTAACAATTTATAATTTTAGATTGCTTATAATATATGAAACCACTGCAGTAAGAACAAGCAAAGATTTCAGCAAAGAACAAACCACTAAAACTCAGTACAAACAATATCAGTCAAAAATAAACTCACAGTTTCTAAATATGTTGCAACAGTCATCAGCAATAACAGTTGTGAATACTCTTAGATCTACATGGGAAAAAATGTCACTGGATTTTCACTTTCAGATGTCTGAAAATAATTTTCAAGAAGAGCTAAATGTTGCCATTTCTTCATTTATCTCTGTATTTATGAATAAATATCTATCTTAATAGAAAACCAGAAAACACCAGAGTTCATGTGGTTTAACTTTGTACAGGCACTGGAAGGATCCATGGCTTCCCACCTGATGCAGGTCTGAGTTTCCTGAGTACTGTTACAGAGCATTGCCAGGAGATAGGAGTGCATTCAGAGGGGCTATTTTAGCACAGATCTCTCTGTTCTCTCTGTCAGAGAAGCATGTTATAAATGATCACAAAAGCTGTTCTGCAAGCTCTGGTAAAAGAATAGCAAGGCATGCAATTTAGATTTCTTTGATTTGGGAATGCTATTGATGTGTTCTTTAAAATACTATCCTAATTATGGATTAAGTTTTTAATTTTAGAAGGCAGAATTCAGACCAAATTGCTTTTAGACACAAATGAAACAGAAGAAAATTTATATTGGGCACATAGGGAATGAGACATGAATGAAGCCATGTAATCGTGAATGAAGACATGTAATCCATCAATTTACTTCTCCTTCAGTCTGCTGAACTTAACCACACCTTAACAGCTAGGGAATCCTGCCTCTACTACAGTTTCTGGGAACCTCCACAAAAACCTATTCCAGTATTACCCTTAAGTATTATAACCAGGAAGCATTCCTTTTAACGACTAAGCTTATAAGTACAGTGTTTCAACTTCCAGGTGAGTAGCACAACATTAGAAGGAAAAAATCCCCGTCTCAAAAATTAGGTAGAATGTATCAAAAGAAAGTGTTCCCAGGTTAGCATATTTAATAGCAAGGTTATAGAACTTGAAACTGAGAACTAGTTGTGGCCAGAACAAGTAAATAAGTATATCTGTATGCATGTGTGCTTTAAGTTAAACTGATTTCATTCTAGAACAGTCCAGAATACAAAGTCTGTCATACAACTCTGTTTTGGAAGTCTTCACTTGGAAGTCCAGTATCCAAATGTTTCCCCTTTATACATCAGCTTTATCTGTGGATATATTTTTGAAGTTGTAAAAAAACCAAAACAAAACAAAACAAAACAAAACAAAAAAACCAAAAAACCACAACCCAAAAAAACCCCAACAAAATAAAGCAAAAGAGCCCATACAAACAAAGTTTCAAATATTATGTACATTAGTCTGATAGAGCAAAAACATATAAATATGGGTATGTGTATTTATATGTGGGTGTATGTGCATTTGCATGAAGGGAGAAAGAAGGCAGAGAGGTATAAAGACTTACCTAGCTCTCATTGCAGAATTTCTAGTTTTAAAAGCTTAGAGACTGTATTATGTCATAAGTCTCTGGGCTTCACTAATTCCATGACTGCAGGCTTCTTTGTGATTTTCATTTTGCAATTGAAACTGATTGGCTGGCAGACAAAGGGACAGAAACAGCTGCAGCTGGTATTATTGATTATTTCCTCAATTTAAAGGAAGCAAATGAGAAGGCTAACAACATTGAAGGACAAAGGTAAAGTTGTTGCCCTACATCTCTGGCAAAGCCAGTTACTGTCCCCTGCCACATGATCTGAATTAATTCATAAAATGCAGCTATTATCATGTTAACACCACAGATTGCTCTAGAAGTGATTAGGAACCTGCCTGTTATGATAGTGATTTTTTAATCTCATTATTTTTTAGTAAAAACTGAAATTTCTAATATGGAAAGACACTTAATCTAATAAAAATACTCTGGAAACTGCTTTTGGGCTGTGATCAGTAACAGAAATTACTTTCTAGAAATACACTGAGATTATAATATTTAATGCCTACCCTGAGAGGTTCCGCTCTCTGAATGAGAATTGTGACTTCCTAAAGAAAACAGAAGATAACTCTTGAAAACCAGAAGATACATCAGTAATCCACAGTGGAAAAAAGTATAATAGAATTAGAGCAGGACATATGTAAATGTAGAAAACAAATGACACAAATTTTATTTCTTTTGCCCCTCTTCTTTGCCCTCATCACTGAATTGACTTGAATTTAACCACTGTTATGCAGGGCTTCAATTTGAGGGACATAAAGCAAAATTGAAGAGAGCCTATCTCAATTAAATAAATCACAGAATAAGCTGAGTTGGAAGAACCCACAAAGATCATTGAGTCCAACTCCTGGCGCTGAACAGCACCATTCCCAAGAGTCACACCTTGTGCCCAAGAGTATTGTCCAAACACTTGAACTTTGGCAGCATTGGTGCAGTGATCACTTCCCTGGGGAGCCTGTTCCAGTGCCCAACTACCCTCTGGGTGAAGAACCTTTTTCTAATATCCAACCTAAACCTGCCCTGACACAACTTCAGGCCATTCCCTCAGGTTTTGTCACAGACACCACAGAGAAGAGATCAGTGCCTGCTCCTCCTCTTCCCCTCACAAGAAGCTGTAACTGCAATGAGGTCTCCCCTCAGTCTCCTCCAATCTGAACAGACCAAGTGACCTCAGCTACTCCTCATATGGCTTCCCCTCAAGGCTCTTCACAGTTTTTGTTGCCCTCCTTTGGACACCATCTAATAGTTTAATGTCTTTCTTCTATTGTAGTGCCCAAAACTGCCCCCAGCACTGGAGGTGACGCCATCCCAGCACAGCGCAGAGTGGGACAATCCCCTCCCTTGCCCAGCTGGCAATGCTGTGCCTGATGCACCCCAGGACACGGTTGGCCCTCCTGACTGCCAGGGCACTGCTGACTCAAATTCAACTTTTTTCAACCAGGATCCCCAGGTCCCTTTCCATGGCCCTGCTCTCCATCCTCCCATTCCCAGTCTGTACATACATACATCAAGTGTTGCCCCAAGCCAGGTGCAGAATCCTGCACTTTCCCTTGTTGAACATCATATAATTGGTGATTGCCTGTTGCCCTGAGTTTTGCAGTTCTGATGTTTTCATTCTTTTGTAACTGGTTCTCACACATTCTCTGTAAACATAGCCATGTTATTGTAACAGTAGCTTCTTATTTACATTCCTTTCTCCTGGGCACAGAAGTTTGATGGACGTTTCCTTTGACCAGTGTGATTGAGGGGCGGCGAAGCTGCTCCTCCAATCCACTGCAGTTTATAAGACACATATATAATAAAGGCGGGCAGGGTCTGCCCGCAGTTGTTCCTTTGCTCTCAGCAGGTGTCCGTGTCCTTCTTTCTGTGTCGTTATTGCGACAACTGCCCAGTCCTATAATTGTTGAGGTTTCTCTGCAGGGCCTCCCTGCCTTCAAGGCTCATCCCAGTTTTGTATTGTTTGTGAATTTGCTTAGTATCCCCTCCGGTCCTGCATCCAAGTAATTTCTGAAGATGTTGAAGAGCTCAGGGCCTAAGATGGAGCCCTGTGGGTGCATGGTATAAACAGCTGCATGGATATACCCTCTTGGCATAAAATTAGATTTGTGCTCACACAGATGATGAGCTAGTGGATGGAGGCTTCTCATGCTACAGAACTGTACCTTAGGTAGCTGACACTACACTGTTAAGGTGCAGTTTTCAAGCAACAACAGCAGGAGGAATGCTGATTCTCCCTTGCAACCAACACTTATAAAGCATATCTTAAAAATTACCACTACAAATGTCTGTAAAGACCCACAGGCAAAAAAAAAAACAACCAAAAATAAAAACAAAACCCAAAACCCACAACAAAATAAAACAGACACTTGCAGGAGTCCCTATGTCACTCATTCATTCTCATAGCCTGGCTGCAAAAAATCCTCCCCCACCTTCCTAACCAGCCTATTCTAGATTCTTTTTTCTATTACAAAGATTTTCTAGTCTAGCTGTATCTCTTGACAGAATTCAAGCCCATTACTCGTTGTTCTGTTCTCCATGTACATACAAAACAGATGATCCCCTTCTGCTTTAAGGAGTTGGAAGATGTCATCATGTTTGTTCTCAGGCTTTCTAAACTAAGCAAGGATCTTTTAAAGAAATTCCCTCTAGGGTGTGAAACCATGTTTAAGTGATCATAAAGACTGGATCTGTGCATTACTAGATCATCTGAGAATAAATATTATCTGCACATGTACATCTCAAAGTTTCTGTTGAGAACACACAGTATGATGCCTCCTCCTACACTCATGAATCAACTGCTTGTATTTTCTGCATTTTGTCTTACCCTCCTCTTGCCTTCCAGTTAAAGTATTCTGTCTGTAATGCTAAACCAAACAAGGTCAGGTTTTCTGGCCCTGAGGCTAACTGGCACAGAATGGCTTCCTCTCATAGAGTTAAATCTCTCGTCCCAGATAACAGTATAGCTTTGTCAGTACTGCCTATTGGGAACAGTCCCTGGCCTGCACCCAGACATTATCTAGGAAAGGTAGTTTCCACCAGGCAGTAGTCTTGGTAATAAGCATGTGCCAGGACTTGAGGCTTTTCCCTCTTTAGTTTATAGCCATAAATGTAGCCAGGGATGTTGACTCTATATGTTAGATGAGAAGCCTACGGCCACTAACCCTTTGGGATATGGTGTTCACTTCCTGAGATTAACTAGTACATTAGAAAAAGCCTCCAGAAAAAGTACTTATGCCACTTCCAGGCTGATAGTTTTACTTTGTAAATACTACACCACCACGGTATTTACATATCCCCACTTCCTAGGTATAATTTTAGGGTAGCCTAAGTAGAAAGCTGTATATGGGTCTATATCCATGCAAAGTCCCCTTGTTAGACACACCATGAGAGAATGTTAATCCTTTGCTCAGATGCCGAGAAGCCTTCATAGACAGCGAGGAGCTGTGAAATTATCTCATTAAATTCATCAGGGCAAAGTACATAGTCCTGCACTTGGGGAGGAACAATCCTAGGCACCAGTACATGTGGGGGCTACCCAGCTGGAAGCAGCTTGGCAAAAAAGCACTTGGACACCAGGTTAAATATGAACCAGCAACACACCCTTGATGCAAAGATGGCCAGTGGTATCTTGGGTTCCATTAGGCATAATAACGCCAGCAGATGCAGAGAGGTGATCCTTCCCCCATACTCAGCACTGGAGAGGCTGTGCCTGGAGTCCTGGGCCCAGTTCTGGGCTCCTTGGTACAAGAGAGTCATGAACACACTGAAGAGGGTCCAAAGCAGGCCATCAAGGTGATTAAGCAACTGGTACATCCCTCCTGTGAGGAAAGGCTGACAGAGCTGAGACTGTCTAGCCTGCGGAAGAGAAGGCTCCAGGTCTTGTTAAAGTGTACAAACACTTGAAGGGAGGGTTCAAAGAAGATGAAGCCAGGCTTTTTCCAGAAACTCATTGTCATTGTGTAAATTTCTTTTGCACAAGACAAATCATACTGTTAAACTGTGTAAGTCCAGAAAATACTAATTATTTAGCTACTATGAACAGACACATTTGCCATATCTTTTTTTCTCATGCTGGGGAAACAGTTTAAGAAATATATGAAAAACTTGCAAATGCAAACCTTTTTTTCTTTCAAGATGAAAAATTCTCTAAGTCAGATCACAAAGCCAAATTCTGAATAGAGTATCCCTTGTCTGTCTCTGCACAGTTCATATTGTGACAGTACTTTGCTTTTCTGTTTCATTCCACAATTATTTCAGAATATTTATGCCACTGCAAAAGATCAGTATAATTTCCATAATAAGAAAAATTGTTATAATTACAAGAAAATATTAAGAAAGCATAAGACACCTGGTGAATTTCTCATTCAGATTTTGTATTTTGCTCGTAATCACAAGAGATATTTTTTGTGCTTAAGAAAAATAATAAAAAAAAAGCCACTGTCTGAAAGAGAACACATATCTGCTGATCAGTTATCAGGAAAGGAAATAAAGCACTAAACTCATCTCTGCAACAAACCAGTGGATGTTGGGTAGCTGCAGCCCCAGATCTCCCTTCTAATGCCTCTGAATTGGCAGCATGCTCAAACTGGAATGGGAAGCAGGATGTGTGTTCAAAAACTTGTAGTTAATAACTTTTCTATTGTCCCCTTAAGAAAGGTGAAGAAAATTACTGAAATTGGCAACTCAGATTTTATATTCATGGACAGACCCAAGATGGCCTGAAAACAGATTCAATATTAGCCCGCTCAGTTTATCCAAGGTCTGTGAATCTCCACTGTTGAAACGCCAAACGTGAAGACAGCTCAAGATTTAATGAAAATGACTTTTGGTCATCTGCCAAGTAGAAATAGTCTGAGATAACGATTTTGAAAATGCTACAAAATTCTGTACAGCTTACACCATCCTGTATATGAATCTCTGTTATTATGAATAATAAACTAAAAAGGTACACAAGTCACATTTGTGCCATAGGTTTTCAAAAGTGTGTATAACCTCTTTGAAAGGCACATGTAATGGTGCAATAGAACAGACCACAGAGAATTTTCTCCCAGCTCATACAGAGATTAAAGGAGAAGCCAGAAGACCAATAGGTTTACTGTGACCAGCTGACTATGTGTTCACCTGCTGCTCTCTCTATGCCATCCGGAAGCACCAGGAGAATGCAGTCCAGCAGTGACATGTATCTTCAGCCTTCACAGACATCTTAATTTTAGCATTATTCTTAAAAATAAGAAGGTCCATATCAAGATAAAGTTGCATAACTGAAGTATTTCTTCAGATTGCAGTTCTGATTTAGCACCTACCTCATGCAACAGTAAAATCTCCCTTGGTTAAACTGGAACAGAATGGGTTGGATATGTGCATGTGTGACTGTAGATTCCTTTGTCTAATGCTGCTCTCACCTCTCCTGAAAAGACCTAATCTATTCTTGCATACTTAAAGAGGTATTTATTAATTTTTAGCTTCCTGTAGATAACTTGACTTCACTATGCAGCCATAAAATCTTATGACAGTAAACACGAGAGATGTGCCTAAATTGCACAGAAATGTTTCTAGACTGCCTGTTTTATTTTTCTTTAATAGTGTCAGTCCCTTCAAATTTACACTGGTGCTAATTTTACAAAAACTTGGTGTCAAAATTATTATGATGACAAATATGCTGAGTTGATTAATTTTAGTGATGGTCCCTGAACGATTGTGCACTGCACTTTTCAGTCTGAAATGTACATATGTGGAAACATTATAGCAAATGCTGCTATGCTTATCCAACTCTAATGATGACAGTGAGAGATCATTAAAATGGGATTTTAATTGTTCAAATCTCAATGTGCCCATTATAGCACAATTTCTTGAAAGTGCTTATTTCTTAACATTGTGAAAAATATACTGTGAAAGTAAAAGAGAAATACACATTATATATTACACTTTAGTATAAAAAACAGCTGAATATTATATTGCTGAGGGTAGATTTATCAATCAGCTGCTAGACCTTCCCAGAGCAAAAGCACAGTACTCATGAGATTTACAGAAAGAGCTACAAACTATTTCAAAATTAGCGCAGCATAGATTCCTATAGACTGGAGAGAAGATGATTTTGAAGAACAGACACACAACAGTATATCTTTTGATGAAGGAATATTTCTGCAGTCATGGTCTGTGCCTACTTAGATTAACTTTCCCAGCCTGGAAGTCTTTAGCTGAAAGAAACAATATAAAGCTTAAAAGTTGGAGCAATTCAAACCACTTTTTCCTTACACTGAAATTACTTAAGGGAAGATATTTCTTCTTGCTCCTTGTGTTCGGAGTTAGCATGACTTTAAAATCCCTCTGCCTGAGATAGTTACAAAATGGCATGCAGGTCAACAGCTCAATCTCCCCTGAATCCTGTGTAGTGCAAAACACTGCAAGTGAGCCCTATCAGTTTGTTTAAAGTCAACATTACAAAACTAGCATGACAAAAATAACACACACCTCAGATGTTCAATTCCAGAGTGTTACATATCTGCATATTTTCTGTGTAAGTATACTTTTCCTTTGCCTGCCTTCTGTGTCTTCCCTCTGTTTTCCTTCATGTTTTGGTGATGGTACTAAATTTGAATTAAACAATGTTTTACTTATTAAAACATAAGACAATGATTTTTACAATGATTCTTGTAAGATATTTTTATTTGTCTGAAGAAAATATGTTTATTAATTAGAATTCACAAAGCAGAACCTTGTTTGGTCTAGTATAAACTAGAATTACATATCTGATGTATAGCTAATTTTGAACCCGCACCAAAAAAGTTCCGTAAGTGCTTATGTGGATGCATATGTGGATTTTATCCTCTTTTATTTCTTTTTTAAATGTATGCCCAAAGCAGAAAGGTCCTTCTGAAATTCTGATTGTACCACAGTGAAGAGAGTTCTGCCATGTCACTGGCACAGTTTTTTTTTCAGAAAAATGATTAAATATTCCCAATTCCTATTTTCCTAACTTTTCTTTCTGTTTGCTTCCCCTCATTCAATTTGCATTATCTTTGGCTTGCATCTGTTTACATACTAGTCCATTATTCATCTACAGTGTAAATGGTGCAGCAGCCACTGCATCCTTTTCATAAAATTTTTGCAGCTTCTGTTCCCAACGTGCTGATTTTTTTTAAGCTTACATAAGCAATCAAGCCAAGAAAGGGTATAAGAACACAAAATAAAGTGTAGATTGAAGCCCAAGCTTTTAGGCAAGGTTATTATTGATGCCGGAGAAAAGTAATGTTCAGAATTGTTAGCCAGAAAGTTTTAGGCTCAAAGGTATGATAAATGAGAAATGCCTGGGATCCAAGGTGTAGGAATCATAACAGATTTCTGATGTCAAGCAATATAAAACCTTACAGGCTACTTGACTTTTCTCTACAAAGGCAACAAAACAGAGCTCTGCCAAACAGGACAACAAACTCTTTGAGCATCACCTTACAGAGACTGTCCTTTCTTACCTTTTTACCTGCAATCTTCCATGTAAAAAGATGATTTAAGGGAAGTTTATGTAAATATCATTAAGCCCAAAAGAGATGCTTCAGCCTCTCCACTGTAAATCCTTTTCATATGAACATCAGCATAATTTTGTCCTATTTTCCCTATCATCATCAGTTCTCATCATAGCTTTTCCTGCAAATACAGGACTTCCTAGCTAGGCTGATACACTGTTTCATAATGCAAGAAAATGGAAACACTAAAAGAAAACTAAAAGAAGACTGAATTTAAAAAAAAAATAAATTAAGGATCAGTTTCCTTATGAAATAAACCACTGAAGCTACATCAGAAAATGCTGCCAAAGGAGGTAGCATTTTCTAAAGGAGGATTCTAAACCAAATCTAAATAATTAAGATAAAGAGAATTATTAATTGAGTTATGATTACAGTTTCAGGGGGAATAGAGAGTTTGTAAATCAAGACATATAAAACAACCATAATTTGCGTGAGGTAAGGAAGTAACTTCCTTACAAGTATTCATATTTATCTTGTGGGAATTCTTGCCATCTTTGTTAGGTGGCCAGCATAGGCATTCAGAGAAAGACGAACTGGATCAATGAACAACATAGTTTGATTATATAGAAGTTATTCTTCTGCTTTTCATCTAAAAAAAAAAAAAAATCACTACTTTTGTTATGAAATGCTCTTAGAAAAAATATTTTTGAGCTAAGTGTGCAAATATTTATTTATTAAATTGGGCACCCTATTGCACAAGCCAATTCTCTAGTCTCAGAAAATGTTAAAGGAAAAATAAGCTCACTAATTGCCTGAGAAAATGACCACATGGCATCACACATAAAAAACTTACAAAGGATGAGAAATCTTAAGCATATATTTGAGAAAGAGTGTCAAATGTTCTTCTTCAAGAGCACTATAAAAAGTAAGGAAAGAAAGGAAATAAAATACTGTGTGGCACAGTACTGTACTAGCAGCAGCTGTATTAACTAGACAGAAAAATATATCAAATTGCAGCAGACTATTGAATGTTTTTTATTTGCACATTTCCACACACATTTCCATAAAAGCCCAAGTGTGAGGTAAATCTACATTCTTCAGTTCAGAGTGGGCAAGAAATTAAATAGATTTTGTTTAATTCAGTCAACGACCTGCCTGCAGGCTGACATAATTTTTCTTCACTATTACTGGTCTCTGGTGGATACAAATTTTGACTTCATCTTCTACAAAATGATATTTCTGTAAATTACCAAGCAGTCTAGATTTGGATATTAGGCTAAATAAATCCTCCAAGCCAAAACAATTGTAAGAAACGGTTCTTATTTTGCCCCAGCAGTGATCTCTAGACCATGTCAGAGAAGAGAGAATTCAGGCCACATGCTCATCCTTCCACAGTACAGATTACCGGCTGCAATGCCTGACTGCATTTGAGGAGTTGGATGCTGTCCTCACAGAACCACGGGCAAAATCTACAGTGCCCAGGTTTTCTCTTTAGGCATGGGTTATTATTTCAAAAAAGGCAGAGACCTACCAAGCTTTCATTCTATGCAGTGTAGGCCAGGCTTTCACTAGAACTCCAAACCCACTGATCTCTTAAAATGTGAAATAAACCTTTAAGAAATAACTTGTGACTATTCATAATTTACATCACTAACAGAATTGAGGAAAACTACTCTCCATAAAATGTAATTGGTGACCTCAGAAGAGTGCTAATACCTAAACTATAACTACTCCTCCTATGACTTCCCAAATCAATAATAGTAATATTTGAATATGAAGTTAGACCTTCTAAATTCAATAGAAATGTCAGTGACAGTAAATTTTAAGGAGACCTCATACCCAAAGACATGAAAGCTCTTTAATAAACAGAAGAAAAAGAAAAAGTCTTCTGGCTCCATCCCAAGAATACCTAATGTATCTCCAGTGTAGAACACACATCCTCAGTTGTTCACAAAATCATCTCTCTGCCCCCTCAGAACAAAACTTTCTTAAAAACACAAACATACAGCTTGCAAGAAGAGTCCTTTTATTCAGGTTTAGGTGCTGATGAGAGAAGTATTTCCAAGTGTTCCTTTGTGCTCACAGAGGCTAAAAATGTTCTTTCATGTCTCGGGGCTTTTTTTGCTTGTTTTGTTTTCCCTTTTTTTTTCCTTTTCTTTTTTTTCTTAATAAAATGAAAGATATTCTTACTGTGTCACATGATTCCATGATTTGGGGACTGAAGAAAAACACCAAATGTCTTGAGAGCTGGCAGCTCTGAGAGTGTAACAAAACAAGCCGCTGAGCCAACTAGACTGAGAGATGTTGGCCTCGCAGTTGCTGTAGTGCAACGATAAATGTTTAAGTTAAATGCCTATAGCGCTGCGAAGCTGCCTCTGTCTTTATGTTTATGTAGAAACTCCACTAGGATAATAGCAGATGCCACTGTATGCAGCGTTCTCCTGAGAAAACACACTCAATTTTTCCCCCAAAGCTCTGGCTCTGCTGGTTCCCAGCCCCCCGCGTCAGCCAGTAGCATTTCTGGGCAAGCAGAGAGGTGAAGGCAGAAGGCATGTGTTATCCTGACAAATATGTACCAATGCCGGTGCCCAAAGTTCTGTTGCTATCTCAGGAGAGCAGGCTTGAATTGGACGGGGTGGAGCAGCTCTCTTCCCATCTCAATGATGAATTGTACTGAGCCTGTGCAACCCTGCGGTGTGTTATACTGAATTTTGTTTCAGAGGTTGCTATATATATGACATGGAACCATTCATTAAAATTCAAATTGCAAATCTCTTTCCCCCCCAACTTTGTTTCTTCTCCAGAGGAAGTGGCAGGAAAATGAAGTAACAAAGAAAGATCAAAATGCCTTAATTAAAAGCTATTTAATTCCCGTGTTTGCTGGCTTGTCTGTTAGTCATTGAACAACTGTACTGAAATAAGTAAAACTAATCACACCAATTAACAGAAGCGAATTTGGGTCATTCTCTCATTTACCTGACCTAAAAGATTGCTCTGCTGTGCAAATGTGGTCTCAAAGCATGTTAACAAAGATAAAAACGACATAACTCTCAGCTGAAAGAAACACAAATTTTACCCATGTTGGGTCCAAATTCAAAATGAGAAGAGACTGAAAAGCTAGTAGGTAGCTTATAATTCCAATATGTAGGCAAGAATGTTTCCAGTGCTTTCAGAATAAAAATTAAAAATATTGAAATTTTCTTAAAATTCTTAGAAAATATGTTTTAAACAAATGGAAATATTTTGCTTTAACAACATTGAAATATTTTATTTTGATTCTGTCGAATCTGTTGTATCATATAAGCAATAAATATAATCAGTGATATGTTTTGGGGTTTTTAAAATTGCATTATAAATGCCATAAATAAATTTCAACATTATTAAAACACAGTAAGAGAGTAAAAAATATTCAATTGAATTTTTCATTGAAAATCTTATTTAAATAATTTTTATAATATGTATTTAAATGAAGGTTATTTCAGGGTTTATGTCAATAATGGATCTCTAACTACAAAGCTTATTCAACATTTAATTACATTAATGAATTAATTCTTACACCTCAGTAACTGATGCAAGTACTTATGAGAACATTTGGTACTTGTGCAAATCCTGTGAACACAAACTTTAAGTGTTCTTAAAGCTATGGACACACAACTATTTAACCAAATCAAAATCTACATAGGGTTGAACCTGGTTTGAAATTGAAACTGAAATTATATTACAGTGGCTTCTATTTTAAAAAAATTATTTGGTTGAAAAAAATGATTTTTAAAGTACTTTAGGAACTTAGAAAACAACAACTCTGAGTAATTATCTAAGACAAAATATATACACAACTTCAGGGAACAAAACCTATTGAAGTAGGGGGAGTGGAGAGAGGGCAGGTGAGCAGGAGAAAGTACACCCTCATTTCAGTCGCTTTTAGGCGCTTAATGCCTGAAGTCAGTGTGTCACTCCAGGTCCTTTCTACAACAAATGGAGAGAAATGGGCAGTCCCAGATGGTGACTTTGTATGAGTCTCAAAGTGCTTAAATACTTATGAGTTCTCACTTCCCAAGGTTTCCCTTAGTGACTCTGAAAGCACAAGGTGTCTGCAGACACATAGGAAACTCATCACACCATATAAAAAAATATACAATCAGTAAAAGGCACTGCTCCTCACACCTGAGTTCAAGTGTTATACTGATACTAAACAGGAAAGAAATGAGAAGACAACTCCTGGCATTAATTTAGAGAGAATTCATGAAGAAATCACAGCTGAGGAGCACATAGAATTTGAAAGCCAGTCACAAAGCACAACACATTTCCAGTCCAAAATGAATTTTTACCGATCTGTGTTTCCAGCAAAATCCCTCCTCCCTTTGCTTGCACTGACAGCAGTGACAGAAACATCTATGGGATAGTATATGCTTCACATTAGTCTAATAAAAGAACAGAAAAATATGAACAGTAGAGAGAATGAATTCAGTAAAGACAGGAAATGGTTGTAGACTAGGTGTGACAGGCCACCGAGTGACAGGTACAATGCTCTAATGGAATTAAGGTGTTTAATAATGATGGTTTTTAAAAGCAGTTATACCAATGCCTGTTAGCACTTACTGTGCTGTGACAAAACTAGTTTTTGTTTGATGGTGTGGTCATTCTTGTTGCCAAACAAGCCTCTATAGGCTGCATTGCAATAAATGTCA
>VZRZ01003578.1:0-101553 GCA_013398175.1 Climacteris rufus | reverse complement strand
TGGAGGGGAGGAGGGGAGAGGAGAGGAGAGGAGAGGAGAGGAGAGGAGAGGAGGCTAACATACTATTTGTTCACAGGACCAAGAACAGTGGGATATCAAATAGAGAAAATGTTTGTTGATTCATGATTCAAAGGCAAAATTGAAACTATACAGATGGAGGTCACTGGGAATTGTTCTAATTAGCAAAGTGCAGCAAGATAGATCATCTGTTTCTGCTTCCTCTCCCGAGTGTCCAAATATATCTCATCAAGAACAGCTGCCAGGAAATAAATAAATAAATAAACCATGTGAGATGGAAGTGTCATAAAACTAGCAAGTGCCAGCCACAGATCTTTAGGATGTGGAGCTACACTTTCCTCTGAATTCCTACCAAAGAAAGAGTCATCAACATACCTCTGTTTCAATATAGATGCATATTGGAAGTGCATTCCTACAATTTTACTCTAGCTCTTGTTAAATTAATCATCAAATCTAGATAGATATATGCTCTCATTAAGCTTGTAGAGATTTATGTAACCAACATACCTCTCCAAGTAATTGTGATAGACCTGCAATAGCAACTCCACCATTGCCTTACCCTGTACCTGAAATTAATGCTACTTGAAACCAAAAATACCCATTAAAAGCAGTGTAATTTGGCATGCTACAAAATATGCTTCCACAGAAAGAAAGAAACTATTCTCTACTACCTTTATGATGTAATCCTAACTCAAAACGTTTCACATTGTCGATGCCACCATTATGAATGTGTTGATTTTGAAACTTCACATAACACAAAAATATAGTTTATTATGGAAGAGAGAAAAAGGAAAAAAAGAAAACCTACAGTTTACTTAGGGAAAAAATCCTAAATAAATAATTCATACTTGGATGAACTGAATTCTAGTCTTTTAGAAGGTGCCAACAGATGGTTTACATTTATAGAAAGTGCACTTGCTGACTTTTAAAACAGAAATTAAAATTCATAAACTATATCATTAGTTCCCCTTTGAAGCACCATTATGTTTATGGCAAAGATTTGAATTTACCCAGGTGAACACTGTTTAATCATACATTTGAAAAACTACATGTCACTTTTTAGCTACTGTTTTATGTTTATAGGTTCAAAGTTAAACTAACCTAATGATCAGTCAAAGGGCAAACAGAAACATGGAATCTGAACTAGGCTCATGTTTTCAGCTATTACAAATTTCCCAGCAGTTTTAGAATTTTCTCATTCCTTAAATGAAGGGCACTGTATTGTCAGTTCTTGTGGCGGTGGCTCATAAATTCTGACTTCATTTTATAATATCCCTTTATATTATATAATATTATATAATAATATTATATAATAATATATAATATTTTATCATATACTTAACACCATATCCACCACAAGAAACAGTGAGCTCACTGCTCATGTAAGAGTGGGCATGAAGTTCTTCGTTAATTTTAGTAATTCTGTAGTGTGAACACAAACAATATAATAGCCTGGTATTATTGAAACAATTAATTTTTGTTAGACAAAATGTCAGCACCTAACAGGCTTATGATTAAGGCTTACTTTATACCTATAAAATATATAATGATTAGCTTTCATTAATATTTTCATACATTTTTTTCCTCTTCCAGAGGTGATTTAGTGTTTAATATCGTTTTGGTTTTTTTGTTTGTTTGTTTTGTTGTTGTTGTTGTTGTTTTTGATGAAGTAGAGTAATACTAGCAGGTATGGAAGAATCCCACTAGAAGGGAGAAGAGTTTATGTCACAGGGTCAGACATAGGACAAAGAAATCCTCTCTTTTAGTATGAGGCTTTTGAATTTAAAAATAATTTAATAAATTAGTTCTTTCAAAAGACAGTTGACAAAGGAAGACCTATTAAGGAAAGACTGTGCATACCTAGCCCACAGCTCAAATGCCATTATACTTTTAGTAGCATTATATATCAAATCATGGTGGTGCATCAGAACAGCCAACTAGGAGCTCCGGGCAGATATGAACAGGCTTCCCACAGTTACACACCTAAACAAAGTATCTAAGTGAGGAGATGTGTGTCCCTACAATAATCCTTTTCAAAGTAATTACTTGCAGGAGGCAATAAGCACTGCACAGCAGACTAACATCAGTACCTAAGTTAGGCAGTGGAAATGCCCCTTCTTCCTAGAAATCATTTCCAAAGATATCTGCAATTGAATGTTTTGCATAACACTTTGTCACTCTTGATTCTACCCTCAGGTGAACAAAGTTCAATATTTTTTATACCAAAGTTTTGAAAGAGGGTTAATTGTGGTTATTTCTCGTCTGAATTACCATGACCACAGAAAATTATTCAGAGTCTGGGCTGGGGATGTGCTGGGCACTACACATGCTTGTTCTTGCCACTTCCTCACGTGGTCAGATTGTGTTTTTGTGTTTCAAGAATGTGTACCTTGTTTATAGAGAAAATTCTAACAGGCAGACTGTGTTTGTAATAGTCCTTCTTACTGGTGATCCTGGCCTAGCCAGCCTAATGAAAGCATTTCTCAGACAGTGTGTAAACTGAATATTCTTGATCTTCTTAACTAAAACAGATTAATGTTTTATGTAATTTTCACATAACAAAGACCATCATATCACCTATTAAACTGTGTAGATGCTCACTCAATTGCCCACAGGTATGGATCAATCTCCATAAGCTTTCTTATTTTCTGCAGAAGACAAAGGATAAGCTAATGCCAATAAGAAACAACAACAACAAAACACAACCAAGCAACCAAACAAAACACCAAGAACCTGAAATTTGGTATTTTGAAGACTTTAACTTTCTCTAGTGGGCATAAGATCTATCAAAAAAACTCACATCTATATAGATCTTTGTAACTTTTTCTCCACACTGTATCACTGCAAACTGAGGTGACCAACATATTGACTCAAACATACCAAAAATCTAAACATTTTTATCTATTCACTTCACTATAGATTTGATACTCAAATAAAGACAGTAGAAAAGCCAAACTGATTGCCACTAAGGAAAGCTTCTTCCTGATATAAAAAAAAACACATTACATTCTTTAAAAAAATTCTTTACTAAAATGGAAGACTCTGGGATGCAAACATCAGGAAAGAGTCTGTCTAAATTGCTGAAGAATGGATAAAAGAATCAAGTCTTATTTGGGGGAGGAAGGGGCTTGTCTTCCAAATTTCCTGATATTTATCTTCTATACAT
Organism: Climacteris rufus; assembly: GCA_013398175.1. Taxonomy (NCBI): domain Eukaryota; kingdom Metazoa; phylum Chordata; class Aves; order Passeriformes; family Climacteridae; genus Climacteris; species Climacteris rufus. The sequence goes on along the minus strand of VZRZ01003578.1, from coordinate 98,369 downwards.
TCTTCAATGTTCCCTCCCCACCTCTCCCCTAGTCCCCAACATCTATAAGATATTTCATCATACTAAATCAGGTGGAAAACGTAGTTTGAAGTAAAAAAAGGAAGGGAGATTCCTAAGCAGTACTCCAACAAAAACAAGGGAAGGTCACCACTTCTAGATCACTGAATATTATGTATTTAAGAGAAATCAAACAAGACTCAGGGCTACAATTTTGTGAATTATTCAGATTGTTTGGATACACAGAGAATCATTCTGGTTACTGCAGAACTTGAGCCAGTTAAATCAGACTGGTATGGAAGCACAGTATGTAGTACAGACTAAAGAGATAAATAGATCATCAGTATCTTCTGAATTAATCTGAATGGGAAGGGTGATCAGTGCTTTGTGACAGAACATTTTTTCATCTGAGAATATGAAACATGATAGATTCTGCCAAAGTGCAACCTGAATTTTGCTAGATGTTACAGTCACACTATATCTGCCTTCAGTAAAAAGCCCCAGGAGCGTGCTATGTATTACACTTGGATTTGGATCAAGTCCTTCACTCTCCATTGTTCCATGCATTATTCAAACAAATACATTCGCTCCAGAAGATTTCATCTTATTCTGGAGAAGGAATACAGTTTTCATATACTGAGAATTAAGGGTCTATCATTTAAACAACAGTAACAGGCAAAAATTATCATTGTTTTTACTGTAAATTGCTAAGATGTGAAAGAAAGCTACTTGATATGACCAGCTTAGAGACTGCTGAAGTATAGTCTGTAGGAAAACAGTTTTCTTAAGACTTGATTTGGTGCCCAAAGAAAATGGCAATGTATTAAATTACTCAAAATAGTTATTTCCATTATATTTTACAACTACTATTACTACTGCACACATTTTATGCACCGGACTCTTGGTAAACCAATAAAAATGAGGTGCTATCATGAAAAAGAGAATGGGCTGTGGCCCTTGATATAAAACAACAGAGAGGTTCACAGTTCAAATATTTTGATACAAAAGTTCATTCACAAGGCCTTCAGGAAAACATAATTTTTGGTTTTATTCTAATTTAGGACCAATAACATATTCAAAACTAACAGTATATATGGTACTGTTGCAGTTATCTATTCAGTTTAGGTGGTTCTCAAGTATATGGGCACAGAAAGAGTCCTTTCCACTTGTTCTTCCTCTCAGACACACTGGTCTGAAAACATCTGGAAAGTTAAGTCAGATGTGGAAAGAATTTACTTTGGGGGTACACCTGAAATATTACGCTGCCATGTGCAGGCTGTCTTGTACATAAGTGACTTAGATTGCATGGTGACATAAGCTGTTTTTCTCCAATTCAGGTCAGAATGTGAATGCTTCCAAAGCTCTGGGCTATTTCTCTGGGTTAGATTCAGGTCCATTATTAATATCTAATTTCCTGACTGATATTAGGAGCCTCATTAATACTCTCAAATTTGACCATTAATATCAAATGTTGATTGTTAAAGAGATGGAAGTTTCTAAACTTTAAAATATTTTTTTCCTTAAAACACAGGATATGTATTTATATATCTGGAATTTAAGCTTCCTGGGATTCAGAAGAAAAGTAAACTAAACAAAACAGATTATTCATTGTTTGCTCCTGCAGAGGCTGAAGAGATAATATTTTGATTAGGTTTCTTGAAGAACACCTGTAAATCACTGTGTTGGAAATCTGCCTGTTGCTAAAAAGGTTATGAATAGCATAAATAATTTCATGTGCGATCTGTCATATGTAGCTGCTTATTATGTTTTGTATTTTTTCTCTTAATAAGAGGACAAAATAATGAATGCTCTTGAATGATTCAATTTGCCTGCACTCAAATGTAACTTCTTAGTTTCCCCTAGTCCAAACATTTAAGGGCTCTTGGCCTACTTGAATGAGAGATGCAGACAAATAAACTTCCAAATATTTTATCTGCCTGCTAGTAATAATATTCCAAAACATATCTCCACTGGAAAAATAAATAGTCACTTATTTAATGTTATTTCTAATTTAATTCATTTGGAATGTCAAATGCTTCACAGGTATATTGTGTCGTATGTTTTTAAATATTTCACATGCTAGTTTGCACAAACTATATATTGACACTTGTAGACAAGAAATGAAGAAACTCATGTTCACTTCCACCTTCACACAATGCTTTTCTCATTATCACAATTGGTCCTAAAGCACATTTCTTTTCCTAAATCATATTAGCATTACTACAGCTATATAGCCATATCTGTAGGAACAAAAATCATAGTGATGTTGATTAGATATACCTTGGCCTATCTGCCATTTTCTATTAAAAAGAGAAAAATCTTTACAAAGGATCACAGAGATTTGCTGTTTTGGAAACAGAAGAGAATCTCTTGATCTTTCTACAGGAGAAACATATCTCTAAAAACAGAGCCATCAAAACCTCTCAGTCATTACCAAGGAGTTCTGCATCATATTGATCCCCAGTACAGTGAAGGTCGGACTACCTCAGCTACAGTTGCTTTGGTACCCTCCTGCTGCTCGTGGCCTGTCTTCAGTGTAGGGGTGGGTACAAACACCTGTGAGGGCAGAAATTTCTGGGACAGCTGCTGGAAAACTCTGCATCTGTCAGGGCCTGATTCAATCAAGTCTCTCACCTGGTTTGCATCACATTGACTTCCACATGCAGAAACAACTCAACGATTTTAGCATCTGGAGGCTTTATTGGCATTCCCGTCAGAGCATGGTCACACAAATGTAAATGAAATATTGACACATTAAGGAAACTGTAAGACAGAAGGAAGAAGGATTGCCACAGCAAAGCCATTCAGGTTTATCTTATGATCCATTTACACTGTCCTGTCACAGCTGCATTGGTGAGTGGGCTATTGGGACATCTTTTTTTTTTTTCATCAACTACATCTTAGAAACATTTTTGAAGGCAATACTTCTGTGAATAATTAACTTCAGTTATTCATGACTGAGTCTGAATAAGAGACATGATTACAGTCTGATCCATCTAATCTACTTCAAATATCTACCTCAGAGCACAAGAGGAACCATGCTCTGGTTAGGCGGACAGCTATGGTGCAGCTACTGCTGAAAGGTTTGTGTGATGAACGTCAGAACTGATTTCTATTTCATGGTTTGCAAGACCTAGACTGTGCAAGTAAAAAAAGTTTACTTGCCTTCTTTAGTTTCCACTGTTACTTTTTTTAGGGTCTTTCTCTACCTAGGTTTTACTCAGAATATGAAATGTAATTAGGAAGAGATCTTTGCTTGGTCTTGAAGGCAGGTGGTAGGAAAGAACTGCAAATCACATATAACAGAGTAGTCCAGGTATTTTCTACTTGCTTTCTAAAAGAACTACGTGGCATTCACTATAAAAATGAATGGAAATAAATGGGGTTTGGATTTATTTCTAATAATAAGGCATGCAGCAACAAGGCATACCATCAGTGCAAATTAGGAGCTATTCCTTTTATGAAGGCTCTTTAGAAGTAGAGATAAGTCTATTTACTTTTTATTTTCTCAATCATTTATATAATGTTTTGATTCATACACATTTAAGTATACATACACAGAGAAATGTTCTGTCTTAAAACATCAGTATCTATTTCTGTACAAAGAAAAATTCTGAAAAATTCCAACTAATGAATTAAAGAATTTTTATAAGAGTGAAGCATTAACCTGACACTGTATCTTAATTTTGGGTCAAACTCTCAAATGTATCTTGATCAAGCCTTTCAAAGTTCATCAACAAACTAATTTTAAGTGGACTATGCATGTGTTTGATCATAAGGTAATCAGTAATCCAAGAAATTAAGAAGGCTACATAAGGCTGAACAACTCTTTAGACTTACTATGACTAAACTTAATTGAGAACAAAACAAAAGATTATTTCAAAACTTATGAAAAAACTCAAGTAAGTTTATCCTTACTTTTGTCTGAAGAAGAAACAATACATACAGCAGAATAAACAGATGTACTCCTGTTCTATACACCACTTGAAATAAAAGTCTGTTCAAGACCGCTTCCAAAACATCTTAGAAACTTTGGGTAGATCTTTCTAACAAAATAAAATGTTTGGGTTCTTTTTAAGCATTGTCTGTAACCAGTTTGCAGATATTTTAGTTATATATGCTGAGTTTTCTGAGGAAGCTGTGTGTGTTTTCAAACAGTTGTTTAGAGACCTCTTTGCAGTTACCAGCAAGATTCGGTCTTACCACTGTCATTCCCTTAACAATGTCTACTGACATTCCACTTTTGTCTTCAAACCAGATGTCATCCATTACGGAGAACATTCTCTCCACAGGTGCATTAGTGTCTCTGCATGCCAAAACAAATTCAGCAAGGAGCAGGAGATTTTAGAATGTATGGTATTTTTTTAAATTATTTACAATTTTCACCCATCTTTCAGTGAGCTTTCTGCACCCAAAACCCCATGACTGAGGGAAGAGGAGAAACCTCCCTTTGAAGGCAGACTTTCATTTCAGAATGCATAAAGGCTTCATTATTTAAAAATAAAATAAAAATGAATTTACTCTCCCTGCGGTTTTGGAACTATATTCTGTATGCTATTAAGAAGATGAAGGATTTTGTTTTAAGAAGAAACTCAGATTTGAATACCAGTGACCTAGTAAACAAACGTTGCGGAGACACATTTAGCACTGAAGAGAAAAAATATACTTTTGAAGAACAGGCTTGCATAAATCCGTGTAACTTAGTCCAAGTAACTTGTGATACTCAACTTGCAATATTCTGCAATGTAGAGGATTTCAGCCTCCATTACATTAACTGAGGCTGCACTGCAAGTCAGAAGTGAGTCCACTGAAGCACTCATTTAAAAATGCCTTGACACTGGACTGTCTCCTTAACAAGCATAGCCATGGTCATAACTGCATGAAAGGCAATGGGACTGGGACCAAAATTTTCATGTCATATGAGATTTGCTGCTGCATTATACTCCTCATATGTCTCTCACCCTCAGTCTTCCACTAACTCTGGTCTTGTCTTCTTGGGGAGGTTAGTGCAGAGTAAGTTGGGATCTATACTTAAACAGCAAATACTTTTTAGACATTTGTATTTTATACTAAAAATGCTATTGTGTGGGATAATGTAGGAGCACTTTCAGTGCTGTTAAATCATACATTCAGCAATTCTTCCTGAGTAGAGGCCTATATATTCAGTGCTAATTACTGCTGACACTGCATGGATGCAGTTGCTGATGGCTGTGATATTAGTGTAAACAGTCTGTAATTAGAAGACCATGACTCTTCCTATACAAACATTTCTTCCTGAGTATCTCATGCAGTGATGCATATTTCAAAATCTACTCAGTATGTCAGGGAAAAATTGAAGGAACACCTCAGGTGAAAGCACACAGTTTTTAGATGTTCCTAACTTTCAATTTTCAACAGTATTTCTAACTTCTGAGTTTACAAAATTTTAGAAGAAAATAATGTATTGCCTCTCTTACAAATACCTAAATACTCTGCTTTTGCTATTCTTCCTTTTAATGGGTGGCAAAAACTGATAGTGCCACTAGTCTCAGGCAGGTAGAACTTATGTGTAATATTCCATACCCTTGAGATTTTTTTTTTCTGCAAAGAAATACAATTCTTTATTTTTTTTCCTTCTACTTTTTGAGTCTTTAAGTTTCCATCAGGTAATTTTCTATGAACAAAAGATCCAAAAAGTAGACCCTCCTTATTGAAACCCAAGCTTCTCAAAAGACCTTGAGAACTTGGTGTAGCCTACATGTGGGGCAAAGTAGATTAGGCCTTCTGTGAAGCGGGAAGGAGGGACAACAAGTACTTCGTCTGCTAATTCCAGATGACTGCTGAACCATCATGTCAGTCTTTCTTATGGTGTGAAAAAATACTTGTTTTTTATTCTTCCTTCCAGGAAACTGAGGTGACTCTCAAGTTTTTATTATTGTAGAGAAAAGTGATACTATTTTTATACAATAAAGAAACACAAATTTATCTGCTCTCATGAGGGGATTTATTATATGCCATTCAGATGGTATATACACAGCTTCTATCTCTGGACTAGGGAAAAATAATGTAAAACGTTGCAGGAATGTACTTGGTTCTCAGTGGGGGGAAAAGGTGACAGTACTCTGAGAGCCTTTCCTGCTTGCAGTCTGTTAGGTTAGAGGGTTATTATTATTCTTAGAGCCAGGGGATGTGGACATCTGTCAGCTTTTTTCCCTCACATGTGCAGCAACTGTGTGTGGTCCCCTAAATGAAACTATTAGCTATGAAGTTCTGTATTCATGCACCAATTCTGAGCATGCTGAATTCATGCCAATTGAAAGTATTTTGTTATGGGTGGGTGAATTTGAGATACATAAATACCATAATAAAGTAAACAATTGCTTTAAAACAACTTATTTTCTTAACTTTCTCTCCAAATTTTAAATCTATTCTTTTAAAATGAGAGTATACACTAAATTAGCAGGTCTGTTTTTAAAATGCAAGCTTGTTTTACAGCAGTACGCTCAACTGGATGATAATCACTGTAAGAACAGCTGCTGTGGGAGGTCAGGGAACTCAAAGAAGAGAAAACGTAGCCATGACAGAAGAAGTTGGGTGATCTCTAGGTGCAGTTGGTTTAACGCAAAAAATCTACATTACTAAGAAGACTGCATTAATAAAGACTACTGGGAACCAATGTTTACATTCAAAAGTTACACACATAAGGATAGGCTACTATACTCATTAGTAAGTATCCTGTAATTGCACAGGTGTTTACTAAATACTTGGGAAATTTTCAGCTGATGTACAACAAGCACACATATGCTTCATAACACTGAATTAAGAGATTTAGTTTGTTTACTGGGTTAATTAACTTTTCAGATTAGGGCAGCCTTCAAGATTACATTGAAAACAGAGCCACTGTAAACACAGACAGTTTACAGCATAAATCCTGCAGCAGCATTATCAGCATGGAAAACCATCACAACAACGTCTAGGCTGTATGTAATGCCTTTTTGGGGTCTTAACATACAGTATGAACCATTTTCTATTAAGAGACAGAAATACACGCTCATCTGACTTCCCTGCCAAAATAACCCAGCTATGCCACTTCTTGTTGCTAGATATGTAATAGTGTCATCTACCATGCTGTACAACTAATACATGTTAGTTAAATGGATTTTTCTTTTTCAATTATCTAGCAACATTTTGTCAATTATCTAGCGGCTCACATTGGCAAGACTTGTCATAAACTTCACAGATCTCTCAGATTCCTATAATGATGGAACATATGTTAAGAAGAGCCCCAAATCTCTTAAAAAAAAAAAAAAGGAAGAAAAATCAAACATGTGGCCTAGACCAAAAGATATTTAATGCATGTACAATGAAAGGAATCTAGTGATTTTTGAATTCACTGGTCACAATGTCACTCTCTCTTTCAAGTTCTTGCAAGTAGTTCCTCTACTTTTAAAGCTAAAAGGCCATCTTCTCTCCTATTAGCTTTTGTTTTAACACAGTTCTTTCATTTCCCCAGCAGAAAAAATCTTTTTCCATGGTCCAACTGCCAAGAGAAATTTTCTTTAACTACCTGTCTCTCAAAGCCACCCAAAGCCTTGATATTACCCTGAAGAGATGTCTGACAATTTGTGGATTTTTTTCAGATTTTGACAAGACATACTATTTGACACATTTTTCAAGTTATTCAAAATAGATTTTATAAAATCTTCTAGTTAGTCTGTAAAGAAATAACTTCAGAATGCTAAGGCACTAAACAGACATATTACCAATTAGAGGTAGTCTTAACAGAGTTTTGGAGGATGTTTTAAACAGATAATATGCCGTTAAGCATACTTTTTTCCTCATTACTTTTATAAAAGATCTCTTCTTCTATGTGTTCAAAAATAAAAATAAGACTCATACTCAGAAATGTGATCTACACAAAGACAAAAAAAATCATAAATGTAGTAATAGTTTTATACCAGTGACATCCTTTGACTGGCTGAGTCAAAGTAATGGAGAAGTGAACTTTTATACTACCTTTAATCATTCAAATAAACAAGTGCCATCCCACTCACAAAACCTCTGCTATACAAAATGAAATAAAACCGTACATAGATAAACCTGGACAAAGGCCTTCTCATCTGTGACATTTCTGATACTGCCAACAAATTACCATGAATTTTCTGGCATATGATTCATAATTCAACACAGAATAAAAGACACATGTTAAAATAATTTAGCAAAGCAGACATTATTCATGAACTCATGAATAAGAAGTGATAAAAAAATCATTACTGGACCAATACAGTTATGTAGATGATGTCAAATGTCCATACTCAGAATATGTCTGAGATAGTAAGAACACATCTGAAAAGAGAAAGACTAGCAACATTCTGTTTATCACACAGATCTTGGCAACCAGCCTCAGCAGCTCAGAGCAGAGGGTCAATAGAAGCTGCTTTAGACTCCTTTCCCAAGGAGTTTTAGCATAGCCAAAGAGAGATGCTCAGGTGAGAAAGCCTTGCCAGTCACTCATCTGAATTCTCTTTTCTCCATAAGGATAATTTAAAGTATGAGGTAAATAAAATGCAGAAATACAAAAACAGTTTTTCTAGCTGGGGTAAAATATTTGGAAATTTTATATGCTGTACTGAAATATTTTTTGCTTGTTTGTTTGTATTAAACTTTTTCACATATACAGAAATCATAACTGAGACAATCCTTAGCAACACAATGAAATATGTTTATTATTTACCCCCCTTTAGTAGGCGTCACCAGTCACCACAAAAATTAGCAGATGATCTTAATTTTGAATAGTATACATAGGTATATTTTAAAACTATTCTCATAGCAAGAAAAGTCAGATTTTATGTTCAGTGTTCTTTCCTTTAAGAAGGATAAATTATTTCAAAGAGGTCTATCATAGTGACCTCTTCATTATATTGAAACAATTATTTTGATACAATACAAGCAGAAAATTCATACACCAGAAAACTGAAAATATATATATTGCAGCTACATATAACGATTTTCTCCCACCAGTAGGTGTCTATAATATAGAAATTTTTCCTTTGCTTTTTATGTTAATATTGGGTTGATGTTTACTTTAAAATCCAGGTTATTGCAAAGTAATTTAAGAGTATGCTGTATTTGTTAGCATTTACACCCGGTTGGAGCTTAGGTATTTATCAGACAGTTTTAAAAACCTGGACACATTTATAAATAAACAAAGTGACCTCATCACAGTGTTTTTTGAACTAAGTCTTTGTGTCTCAGTACAGAAAAGGACCCGTAGGCTGAAAATATTAAAAAAACAAACATTACATATCTCCTCATTAATGGATACCAAAATAACTATCCCTATATATTTTGGCCATTGAGTTGTAATTTTATAGCTGAAAAGCATTGTCAGTATCTATGAGACTAACCATAAAGACTTTTACCTGTAGAAAATGATAGTTTAATAAATTGCTTCAGACAGAGCTAGATTAATCAACTCCATCACCCCAATTAATTATACAGCAATTATTTTCTGATGTTTTAAATGTCTTCTGATTACGTCTTACTCAGTAATTCTCAAAGTGTCTACATCTTAATATTATTTCCGATGTTATAACAAAAATTGCTGATTGTTTCTTACTAGCATAACTTTTTCAAGCTCTGAAGATTTAATCATCCATTTTATCTGTTCTTAGGTAATGGCTCTAAACATCCCCAAACTGGCAAAGAATATTTTTAACTGAATAAATCTAAAAATTTGAGTTATGGATAATTTTTTTTTCCACATAGCCTAGAGAAAATGTCCACCTCTGAGAAGCATTTTGCTATCTGTAGAAGGTCATATAAATATGAGGCCATTTGCACTCTAGGAAGCTTTTTGCCATTATTCCTACAGGTCTGTAAGCCATTTGGGATCCAGGGATCCTAAACTTTCAACGAATTTTTCATAAGAAAATAGAACTGAAATCAAATGAAACATGCAGTAGGAGGTGAGGAATAAGAAACTAAATACTTTAGAAGGAAAATTATATTCTCAACTATATCTATAGTCCAGGTAAATGAGGGGATGCTTTCTAGAAGGTACTAGGAACACCCCTAAATACAAATAGCTCTAATTGGTTTTAAATGCAAACTTACAATTCAATATGTGCCTCCTTGTTGACCACCAATGGGTTAAACAGGTCTGTAAGGAATTGATGAACTACTGGGACTCCACCTGAAGCAGCCAAAAAGGGTCATTTACAAACTTTAGATGAAATGAAAAGGCAGGGAACATTAATCCGAAAAAGTAATGAGAGGATCAATTCCAGTGCAGTCTTTTCAAGCAGGGGTGAGAGTTCCTCTGTGTTTTCACTTGACAGTGTTGCCCATGGCTGGGTATTCTGAGGCCTTTTCCAAAAGACAAGTCCCCAGTAGAGAACTCTTATTTCTAAGACTGAACTATGAGCCTCTAGGACAGGACTATGGGGTCAGCTAAGTCTGTGATCGAGTGGATAAGACAGATGAAAATAAAACAAATTACATACTGACTGCCACATACATGCAGTATGAAATTGGACTTCTTAACCTTGCATTCAGCAGCCAGACCCTTGGATTTTAGCAAATGAACTTTAGATCATAAATTCTTAGAGTTTTTAGAGTGTAAGTTCTAGACAAGCCCCTCAGCAAACTGGTCTAATTAGACCTGCTTTGAACAGAGAGGGTTGGTCTAGATGACCTTTGGAGTTCCCTTCCAATCTAAATTATCTTCATGTCTCTGATTCTTCAAGCAGGAAATGTCCATTTGATCCATGTTTATAAAGTGTCCGAGATCTTCGGGTGTTACCACAGAAAAATAAATAATAATTACTAACTGCCAATTTGTTCATACAGTTGACATAAAGTAATACAAGGAATCGTTTGGTCAGCCTCAGATTATTTATTGGATTCTAAAGTTAATGTATTTTTTTTTTAAGAATATAACTTGTTTTCCTGACTATAATATACACACAAGAAAGAAAAACAAAAAAGGTACACAAATATCTGTAATCTATTGCGAATCCATTGCTGCTCTAGTCCGTTTTAAAAAAAGGTTTCTTACTGGTTGGCAACTGAAGCCACTGAAAACCATAAGCAAGCCTTTCTGGTAAGATTTAACTAGTAACCAGAGTCTTCATTATAAAACAACACACATAGAAAACATTTACAAGTTCCACTGAGGATGTGCAAACCACAAAAAGAAAATTCAGCTCAAGCCCATAATTTTACCATTTCTGCAGTGCTAACAACTATTGAAAGTTATTGTAAGGGTAAAGACAAGTGTCTGAATACTGATAAGAAGGATGATGGGACAACTCCTGAGCCCTGCAAAGTGGACCTTTAAAACTGTTCAATTAGCCTCATGCAGATTTCTACAGCATGGGATGCAATGCCAAGGGGACAACAAAGCCAACACAGAGACTTTAAGCTGTGCCTTCTCAATATCAGGGAAAGAGGCACAGCCAGAAAATGTATTGCCTGCAGGAACCACCCACTGGGGCTATAGATAGGTAGCACAATTTAGTGCTATCAAAAATCACAACATATACAATAAGTGGCAAAATCTGTACCTACTTGGATTTTGCAATTAAGTATATACCTCAGCTTTACTGCTATTTTTCTGATGTCACATTTCAAGGACTTTCAATGACAATAAAAAACCCTCCCACCGACACATATGAAAGATAAGCAGTGTGTTTGTAACCCTGTTGCCTGGAAATAGTAGGTCCAGAAATAGTTGGTGCTAAACTTTAAATAAAATTATAGAACTCTTTCAACCTTTCTACTCTCACTGTGTAAATGCGAAAGTATTGTAAATCTTGTTGACAGTTATTGCCATATCTATTGGCACACACTCAGCAGCAGTTTGAGAAGTGTTGTGCAGCATAGCTAGTGCCCATTACCTGTCTCCCTATATTTTCTTACAATTTATTTTCACCCCAGCAGGCAGCACCTCACAATGCCATTAATTTGTAGGGCAGCTCATACTTTCCAACACAAACTACTTCACAATGTGCTCTTACAAACAACCTCGTGGTTCACTGGCAATGCTCAACAGTGTCAGAAGGGAGATTATCATTTAAAGGCAGCAGGTAAAAAATTGAGCAAGTCACAGAGATGACACGGTTTGACCAAACCTCCTCTCCTTTAATTCTACTATCATCAGCACAAGTGCACAAAATCACCATGCTTACACTTGGTCTCCATAAATACGTGATTGTAACAATGCTACTATCAAACAGTGCTTTTTGTTGCTGCTTTTACTACAGAATATTCTGCTAATAGCATATTTGCTAGTTGGCCACAGGTGCAAGAAAACAAATGGAGAAAGAATGGGAAAAAAGAAATTTTAAAATTGATTTTAACAGCAAGTATGAAAAACCCTATCCAAAGCCCTATCTCCTTGCAGAGTAATTAGGCACTAGTAAAATACTTGTACAACTCCAATATGTATTTATAGATACTCGTATTTGACTGCTTTGGTTACTACAAATCTTTTCAGAGTGAAAGAAAAAAATACACCACTAAGAGAACAAATTCAGTTTTTTAATATAGTAAGCTGTATCTGACATTTTTCTTTCATTATATGCTTCTTTTTCCCCCCACATCTCTCTAAACACTAATTTTCTCTTGTAAATTCTACTTCTAACAAGTAATGCAAATGTATATACAGACAACCTGAGGTCTTACTGGGTTCTTCATATCAATATTTTTAGAGTATTTTACATATTTTTTTATCAGTAATACTAATGTGTGCATTAACTGAAGCTGTCTCTCCTGTTGTTACTCAAAATTAAATTGCTGTCAATCTGACACCTTTTGCAGACATTCAAGGAACTTGAAATTTTCTATTAACAAGTAATAGAAAACTAGAATGGATCAGAGGATATGATTATGTGTTACAGCAGCCAAAAATGATCTGCTAGGCTATTCTATTTTTATTTCTGTATCTTTAATCTAAAGATTCTGGCACCTGGGGCAGGGTTAAATGAGCAAACAATCTGAGTAATATGCTGTCAGTATTCCTAGGGAATACTTGTCTTCCATTACACAAATTGAATATTGCAAAATGGTTATTGCAGCTTTTTGTACAAAGGTCACAATATAAAAACACTTTAGGTATCAAAAATTTGTTACTGTAAATCTAAGCTGTATATGAAAGTATCAAGTCATTCACATGTAAAGAGAGCCTGAAGGGGTTAAGCCTGTCTCAGTCTTAAAATTCAACCAACCTTTCTTCTTAATTTTAAACATTTTCCATGTGCTTGCAATGTTTTCTAATAGCTGGCCAATTCCTTAACTCACATAGGAATCTAAATTACAATAATCATATGCATTCCTTTCTCTAAGAAAGGAAACACCTGTTGTAGGTGGTTAATTGCTGAATTTTTGTAACCTTTTGGAAGAAAACTAACATTTACAAACAATTTATAACTGATAAACTTCAAAAGCGGAGAAACACATGAATTTTAAAAGTGATACGAAACTCAAAATGTATGTTGAGATAGTAACAGATGTTTTCACTTTGTTAGTTAAAGAAAAACTCTGTATCAAAGTACCATAATAGGATATAGTTCTTTTATAACTAAGATGGGGCTACTTTCTGTTCCATTTCACTTCTGTAATAATTGTTTTTCATGCCATTATACAGCAGTAAGAAATAAAAATAAAGCCCTAAGAAAAGTATGAGAATAAAACAAACAAACAAACAAACAAAAACGTAGAAGATATATCCAATGAGGAATTGAAGAAATTAATTCCTTTGTTTCTATGGAGACATATATTTACATGATTACACACTCCAAAGTGTCAATCAAACCTATCTTTTCAAAAATACACACACATGCACTTATAGTAGCAATAGTAGCTTTAATCTGAGACTTGCTAATTGTTTCCAGCCACATTCTAATATACAAAAAATGTGAAATTCTGCTCTAAGGTATGGTGCTTTATTTTTCATTCATATAAATCTGGTCATTTCAGTGGAATTACACTCAAAAGGAGTTATGCCTTGTGCTAAGGCTCTTATACAAATATCTATATTTGAGGCATGACATGCTATTTTAAATAACAACTACTCATCTGCTACATCTGCTGCTACATCACTATACTGGACATGGTAGTTGAAATATGGTAGCAAAGGTATAGTCAGAGCAAGACCAACATGGAGGAAAGAATCACGGAAAAAATTCAAGAGAGGCAAATTTTAACTTCTCCTGTCATGTACAAATGAGATAGTTATAATAGAGCTTTACATCCTGCAAGGTGTATTTTCAAATGACAATCAAGTCTTTACAGAGATGAAAAGGAAAAAAGCCTGGGTAAGCAGATCAGTTTTTGCAACAACAAAAATGGTATGTGTTACTAATTCTGCAGTGAATAGAGGAAAAAAAAAAACACCAACAAAACAACAACAAAATATCTGGATATTGCATTCACATCCCTTAACATTTATGTCTTAATGAATGGCTATCATACAGGTAAGTGTTGATTTACCTGGGGTGCACGGGCTTCCAGCAAGTTAAGCACTGGGAATATTGTGGAGCAGGTCATATGAACCTTCTGCAGACACCTGTGCTGAGGTACGTGCCATAGGCCCTGCACAAGGTGTACATTAGGGCATATCCCTTGTTCCAGGTCAGCCAGACCCAGGCTAAATTTACCTTGAATGCTGCAGAGGAGCCTGAGCTGCTATAAGTAGCTGTCTGAATGGGAGAATGCACATCAGCAAGGTGATGTTTCCACTCTTTTACAGCCAAAGTGAGCCCCAGCAGAACAATGCAGTAATGCTGACGGCGGCAAACTTTGTGTGACTATTTGGATGCTACATTGTAGCTGTACCCTGAAACAATAAGTAACTTGCTACTCCTGGTTGCTACTTAACATGCCATCCCTCCCATCCTCACCTTGTTCTCTGTACAAACCAATTTACTGAGACTTTTTTTTATACAATAGCTAAAGTTAATTTCATCTACTGCATTTAATGTCATAGGAGTTATACATGTAAATCCCTGTACTTAGAGATAAGATAGTCCTTTATGCCATTTTAATCAATCTTTGTCATGGGTATGTTACTTAATAGCTCTGTCTTCCTATAGAAAATGAGCAACTTAAGGGAAATGAAACTTTTCAAAGATACATTTTCCTTCTGGCAGACTGTGAAATACACCATAATTATCCTCTTTCGATGAATAACATTTGAAAGAAAATGAACATTCTGTGCACCAAAAGGTATAATACAATGACAATCTGAACTGCCTCGTAAATAAAAGGAAATTGTTTTTCTACTGCAATCTATATTGCACAAAATCATGTATACATGCTTGATACATATAAAACCAAATCAGACTATCAAGCCATCTTTTAGGCTCCTACTACTTTCTAATAACAATAAACCCAGTGTTTCACAGGCAAAAGGAATTGTATTTATATTTCTAAAGATTCAAACTGTGTTATGAATTATGGGCTCCATCCTGCATGCTGATTGAACTACTTGAATGAGTAAGGCTTGGACTGAACACAGCACATTTTAAAGATAAGAGAGAGAAAGATAAAGACACCCCAAATCTTTACTGCTGGGGATAGGGGCATGGGAAGTAGTGGGGGTGGATGAGAAGACAAGAAAAGGTCTTTTCAATAGCATAATAAAATCAAGACATTCCAGCCCACATTCTCCTCTTAGGAAACCTGTACTATCTTTAACAGCTTGCTAAAGTAAATGTTTGAACACAGATCTTACAAACTAATGGTGTAATGAACAATTTAACAAAATGGTTGGGCCAAAGTGCCATTTAGCCCTTTTTGATATCTGAATATGTCATTCCAGGAAATATGAGCATGCAGCAAAAATAAGGAGCCAAGGCTACACAATCTTCACTAGCTAATATGGGACAAAGCCATTTGAATACCAACATTTCCCTCAGTCAGCCAAAATCCAAGTTTTGAATTAGGAAAATTACCTCTCTACCAAGAAGAAATTTATTTATGTGGAAAAACTGTGATACTTCCTTTGTTTTTTCTTTTTTTTTTTTTCTTCTGCTTCTTCCTTTCCCTTCATCCTCTCCCCAAATCACTGCCTCCCAGAGATAAACATACTGCTGATTAGTGATAACACATCACAGTATGGACCACTCTGTTCCACAGTTTCTAGAAGAACCAATAAAAACTGGAAACTAATATATATCAGTGGAAGGAACTTCACAGTTGCATCCTGTCTTACACAGGTCCTGGATTTGCACAAACAGAAAACAGCAAAGCTTCCTTGCCTGTGTAGAACTTGCATCAAAGCCAGAGATCAACACTCACTCACTGATGAGTTACACCCCACAGCTGCCTCAGGGAGACAGCAGCTCCCACTGCCCCCTGAGTTCCTGCTTATGCAGTGGCAAGTCAGTGCTGCTCAGCTGGCGGAAGAGGCCGGTGTACAATGAGTGCCTGCAACCCAAATGCATACAAAGGAAATGAGATACTCACCATGTCATTCAGATTTTTAAAACGTGGCGAAGTAATGCAGACCACACTGAAGACAGGGCAGTATATAACACCACTGAATACTACTGCATTTCCCCAAACTACTTATACTATAATATCCAAAACAAGTGTTTCCCTGCTCTAGTCCCCAGTCCTTGGAAACTACACTCCAAGCAGGGCTTGCACACACTGGAAAGACAGACCCTCTGCTACAGTCCTTTCTGCTCAGTAGATTGGTGACTGCAGAGCTAATGAAATAGATGGAACACATCAGCACCAAATCCCTAGAAGCAAGCATGGTTTAGCTCAACAAGTCTTATCTGGCGGAGTGGTGCCCAATTTCCTATGTCCTGCTCCAAGTACTGTTCAAGTACACGCAGAACATACAGAAATTCATCTTACTATCTAGTCAGCCAGAAGTGAGGTATCTATTCCTATTCCCTCTTCCTTAGGTTCCACTTAAAATAACCAGAGAGAGTCACCTCCAGTGAGCATTTTATTCTGCCTGCTTTAGATGCTTATTTGAATGCAGGATAAACACTTTTCTTGAGGTTACTCTATTTACTGGCTATAGGCTATAGGGTTTTTTTTTAGACACTGAAGTTAATGTCACACTAACTTTAACAGCCCTCACAACTACTTCATTTACTGTAAACAACACACATTCACATAATTGCAACAAAATTTCTGCACAGAAATATGTGAGCTTTAATTTAAAGCTTCATTTTATGCTGTAAGATATTCAGAATAGATGTGGCACATCCATGGACAGCAAAAAAGAAATGTTTAGGGAAAAAATTTCTAAATGTATTCAATGTTTACACTAATGTTAAAAGTTGAATGTCTTAGCCTAGACCGGCTATGAAATAGTTCTAATTAGCTTTTTTTTTTTTTCTCTGTGGTGGTGTGTTAATGTCTATGTTGTTAAAAGCTGTCGAAACAAGATACAAAGTAAGGGCTATTACCTTATCAAGCAGTGACATTATCAATAATATTTAATAAAAATATTATTATAGAGAGTTCATCATATATGCCTTGTACCATGTCAAAAATGATCTAAAGTCTATCAGTAATGAATAGACACTGTGTATATTTAGTGTATATAGAACAGAGTTTCAACTTTTTCAACAAGGAAAAGTCACCTAGCCAGAGTGTAGGTTATGAAAGACCTCCAAAAATTAAAATAGCCTGCTGGCTCACAAAGTTATAAGCTGTTTAGTGAACATATCAGGAATCCCCTGGCTATAGGGAAGCTTCTCATTCCCCCTTTAGAGTGGAATTTGACACCCAATAAGAAATGTATTTTCTATTCTCTTAATATTTATAGATATTTTCAAGTGTTTTAAGGCGTTTACGGTCTCTGCATGTTTTGAACTGTTTTTAACTGCAGTGAACTGCCTGTGTACACATTATTTCATCTCCAAAACCTATGCATTTCCATTCAGAAAGTCATAATACAGTTATTAAGAGATTTCCATACAGAGTTATTGAATCACACTGATAAGCTCGGTTTATGCTAGGTGCTGCGACATGAATGCACATCGTCTTGAATTAGTCTAGTAGTCTGTGCAGTGACAGCTCTTAACAAGCTGCATAGATCACCTTGGTAAATACTTGGTTAAGTATCAGTGCCTGGTGATGTACAAAACAAATATTAAAAAAGTATTGCACTGAAATGTTTATAGTCTAAAAGTTTCACCCACTAATAGTTCATAGATATTGTCTGTGAGTCCACTGAGGTGAGTGGAGCTACTTAGGCAAGAACAAGTTAAGTTGTTTGCAATACATATGTTTGCAATACAGTCTTAAGAGACTTTAAAAGAGATTCCATTTCAGGACAGGGCTCTAACCGAGCTTCAGCAATGAAAGCGAATCAAAGCGTAACAACATTCACCCCAAAGGACACCTACTTCATTTAGCAAAAACTTTACTGGAGAGATTTAAAAAAATAAAAAAAATTCTTTTTTGTCACAGAAGGTTTGAAAATTTTATTTAGAATGTCTGTGAGGAAGAAGACGGTTTAAAATTTAACATAAGGAATATATATTTTTCATGTAACACGTCATGATTTAAGTTATGTTTTGGATGAAATTTGCAAACAAGTAGCTCAGTTATTTTCATTTCAATTTCTCAACTCATAGTTTAGTTTCTCTGCAGTATGTTAATCTTTTCAAATCACGGATTTTTTGCATTCTGTGTATATCCAAAAAAAAGTCCTATCCAAATATTGTTTAAGGGTAGTTCACAGTAACATCTAAAATCTAAAAATGGGTGTGGATAGATGTATCATAGATACATACATACTAGAAGATTGTAAATAAAACAACAAATGGAAACATTACAAATGTGAGATCTATAATGTCAAAACACTAAGTCACCTACTTTCACAAATTGTCACATATATCTGTAGGTTTTTTTCCCAAATGTATTGATATTGTACAGTAGAAACCATACTGTTAAATTAAAAATTAAAATGAAATTAAATTATAAAAACCCAATTGATTTTTACCATAGTAACATTTGATGAAAGACCCTCTCTGCTTCTGCAAAGGAGCTGAGATGAAACCTATAGTATTTTTTCCATTAAGGAAGACTATGACAGTACTTAGCACACTACAGCAAAATATATTGTGGGTTTTTTTTCCAATTAGTTATAAGCTAATGAGACAAATACATTTTCATGTATGTGTTATACGAAAATATCAAAGGCGGTTACATTAGAAATGCAATACACAGACACACATACCTATATGCTATGACTGATGAAGGTTTCTCTTTAGCACACATGCACAAATTCCTAATAAGATAAGCAGGAAAAGCATTTAAATAGTGCACATTTTAAATTGCTACATTTCAAGATATTGTTTTTCAGACTACATGCATATAATCAGATTGTTTTCCAAGCAGATGCTCATTTGATTACTTAAAATGCAAATTGTGGTCTGGCCACTGAGTATGCCGAGGTGGATAATGGGAAGGGCACAGAAAATACAAGTCTTCTTACATTAACAGGTGGCAATGCTAAAGAGAAAAAAAAAAATAGGGGAGCAAGCTCAGAGGAGAATGCCTCCCCTGCATTGTACAGATATATAAGAAGAAAAAAGATTTGGCAGAAATTTGACCCTTTTTCCTTCAGTGATGACCATCTTGCATGTATATGATTTGTTATATGATACACACAAGAGTGGGGGGAAGACAGCAGCAGGACCTTATGAGGTTTCTTTGGAAGTTTGTGAAGTCCTCCCGGGCTTGTTCCAAAAGGAGCAGTGCTACATGCTCAGGGACAATAAACTACCCAGAGTGAGGAGACAGCTTCCATTAGTCCATGCAAGTATCCCACCTAAGGGCTCAGAGTACTAAGCTTCAATTAATGTATTCATGGTCAAGTTATAAAACCATAAAAGCAGAGACAACAAAAATCCAGACTTATACACAGCTGAAAAAAGTCCTACAGTTGCACTGCAATTGAAAAAGTCTAAAAATAAATGTACATGCCACTCAGGAGTCCCATATAAAACCATCAGATTTTAAAAAACCAAACCTGAACAAAATCCAACACCAAAAGCTGATATATATCTATATATGTTTACATCTATACATATCCATAGGAAAACATGAAGATTGATTACTGTCTCCTAGGAAGTACAGTGTTCAGTTGTCAAGTGATTAGATGCTTTATTTGGACATAAAAAAAAAGTAAGGATGTTTATTCAGAATAAGTTAATAAACAGAAGTCAACAAGCAGGTATGTATTCATCATGGTTCTCAATACAGCAATACCTATTTCTGGAGCAGGTATTAATAGCTGGTAAAATGTTTTCTTTAAACTAAAAAGTACCATGTGCCAAAAGTACATAGTGCTTGAGAAAACAATCAGCTAGTGAAAAAAGGTAATGCCTTCATGCAACAGTCAGTTGTTACCCCAGTGAGTAGATTCAGATTTATCAAAACTATTTGAGAAGCCTAGACATAAAATTGATTGAATTCCATTATTCAGCAATAATCTTGAATTCTGAGTTGAAGAAGCACACACAGTCTAAGAACCTATCTTAGCTAGCAGAATTAAGTGGCTGTTCTTTGCAGTATAAAATAGGAGTGAAAAAAGCAAATTTGGTTCTCAACTGTTTGCATCACCTTCATTTTTGAGTTTTATTTTGAGTTGTTTAACCTGGTTCCAGGGGCTAAAGACCCACTTGCAGTCAAAACATGTACCTTCCATCCCCACACACCCCATACCATTGAAAAAGAATGCATTTTGCATCCTCAAGCCTGCTTTGTGTTGCAAACTGGAACACAATAAATATGGACTACTTGGAAATCCCAAAAGTGTACTCCTGCTCAGCACCAAAATGCTACTGTAGATGCAAACAATAACACTATCCATGCACTCAGTGATGTGAGAGGTGCTCTAGTTTTAGATATTGAGAAGTCAATCTCTGCTTTAAAAGTGCTTTTTGGATGAAGCTACTTCCATCCACAGGACATATAAAGTGATTAGAGACTAAGTAATGAGAGCAGTTTTTCTAAAGAAAGGTGCTTAATGTCTGCATTATGAACACTTCGACAGCTAACATAGGAACTTCTGTTCAGTCTTTAATATTTTTATTATAATTTTATTTTATCCTGTCCAGTAAAATGAAAATTGAGTGTAGCAATGCCCTTTTAATACGCCAATTAGAGTCAGCAGATTGAAATCACTGTTATGTATGTATCAAAGACACAAATAATTTAAATAATTAAATAAGTGATAATGTCTGTTTTGCTACTACCAAAAGGATAAATGTCCTGTCTCCCTATGTTCAGGAGCAAAACAAAAGGAAAAATTTTAGTGAGCCTTTTACCAAGCAACCTTCAACTCCTGAACATCAGGACATAATACAGAATTGCAGCGTACATAGAAGCTTAGAGACTGGTAAGATTTCAGCTGACAGGGTATATTGAGATACTGAGACTATATATCAAATTGATAAAGCTCACAGAAATTGAGTGCTAGTACCTATTGCAGCCTCTAAGCCATAAAAGACTACTTTTTTCCTAAACTTTTGTCATCCAGATAATTTAGCTGAATTAAAACTACAACACATATTAATGAACTAAGATATAAGTAGTGACTTAAAAAATTACTGCTGATGAAATGTAAAAATAGGATATTCAAAAATAATAAAGGGATCACAATAGCATAAGAGAGTTAAAGTCCTGATCTTTATTCAGTTTGAATAGAGGAGGAGCAAGAAAATACCCTGAATCAAAAGACAATATTTTTTTTAGAGAAAAACAAATAAACAAACAAAAAGCCAAACCAAACAAAAAAAACCAAAAAAACCCAAACATTTTCAAAGTCTGGTTTGTTCATCCCTTTGGTGTGAAGAGACTGGTGGTTTATAATCACTAGGACCTGTGAAATGCAGTGACGTGTTACACTGCATAGTATTCAGATTCTCAGAGTAGAATAGAGATTATTATTTCTGATAGGTTTTGTCAAGAGTTATGATTAATAATAAAATTTATTGAGTAAATGCATCTAATCACCAGGAAAGTATATGAGCCCTGAAAAAAATGATCATGCCTGTGCAAGCCAACTACAGCACATATAGTCAAGGATTGCATACAGCATCACAGTATAGTAACATAAAATGTATAGACAGCTTCCTCTTGTTACTCTGAAGTCATTTCCATCACCTCTGGCCAGGGCTTGCTAGAAACAGGGCACAGTTATCCCCAAGTTTTATGCACACTAACATTTAGAAGCATTACAAATGCTCAGGAAGCATTTCCTGACTCCTAAATCTCAAACTACCTCTAAACTAAATGTCATAGTAGCAAACAGTGCCATGTGGTATGTTTAGTCTGCTTAACAGGCAACATCTGAGGCAGGTTTGCAAGTACCGACACTGCAGTTGTCAGTATGTCTTTGTTTATGCCCTTGCGCCAGTGCTTCCCATCAGAAAAGCTAAATGCACAAGAAAGGAAACATCCAGGAACTGCCTATCCTTTTTCTTGACAAGAGGCAATACAAGGTCAATTATACAACCGAGTTGACTGTATGGAGCCAGATAGCCTATACCAATCTGTAAGCTTACCTTGGCATACAAACTTCAATTCCTTGGCATCTGTAACAGTGGTTCTTTTATCTGACCTCTTCTTTTCTGTCCGACGGTGGCTACGTCTTTTCTTTGTCTCTCCCCAAAGATTCGACCCACCATGCATGCTTGGGATGTTTAGAATGGCAATTCCTTCCAGAGAGATATTGATTAAGTCTAGCTGAATTCCATCACACTGATTAGAAAGGAAGAAAAAAAAAAAAAAAAGGAAAAAAAGAAAAAGAGAGAGAAAGCAGTAAGAGAGAAAGAAAAATCTGAATGTTCTACTTAGATATTTTTCTTCAGCAATTCATCATTCTTAACAGTGCTAATAGTTTATTCAATGTTTACACGTAAGATATGTATTTCTATCTGAAAAGGAGGTATGAGATAAGAACAGATTTAGAAGGTAAAATATGGTTGCTATTCAGCTTTTGATTGCCTAAGTGTGGGACCACTTAGTAGTGTCTTGTTATCTGATACGTGTTCACCGGCCCAAGTGAAACATATTTCTAACTTCACTACAGCTATTAGCAGAAAAATATTTATACTACCAAAATTTCTATATCAATAACTGGAGGGGTTTTGTTGCCTTTTCCAGCTAAATTGTCTGTCTTGTGATTTTGCAATGATACCTTTCACTATAATAACTTAGTCCCCTCCACGAGAAACTGAATACAAAAGTCCCTGCATGCAGAGAATACAGACTTACAGAAAAGGGTCTAAGCAAGCCCTGAGAGCACAGAACATCACACAAGTATTAGCTTCAATCCAAAGTCACAAAAGGTACATCAGCATAGGGCTATGCCTGACCAGTAATTCCTACTAAGAGGTAAGATTAGTAGAACTGGGTACAGCAATTGCTGGTGCAGCTACAGCATTTCTTATCCCAGAACCTTCACCAACCAGTTATCTGAAATATGCATTACTGCTGAGGGAAAACATAGGATACAGAGCTAAAGAAGAGGTATTAGTGAGCTAAAACCTTTCCAAGACTTACTGGACACACAGAAGTAATCTTAGTCTATGGGACAGTCCCATCAGTGGTGGAATCAAAACCACAGGGCATCTTGTGTCACTACTGAGTGTTCCTCATGTGTCCTATAGCAAACCTGGACACTGAAGCATTTCATACAAGTACATTTCTTTGATAAATCTGGCTCCCAATTAAATCTTATAAAGGGACTATATTTTTCACTTCTGGAGAACAGCTAAAGGATCTTAACATACCAGCCTGCTCAGAGACAAACTGCAGCATTTTTTTCAGGTGGCTGAAGCCTACATTTGCAAATACAGTTCACCTGAGACACACTGGATGAGATAAAGCTTGATAGGATACACCTAGCCTTCACTGGCTATAATTTACTCAAGCTAAGTCCTTCTCTCTACCAACATTAAGAAGTTCCTAACTCATATAAAATGTAGCAAAATACTGAAGAACCTCCACAGGAGAAAAAAACCCCAACTTCATATCACTACAGTGGAACCTGCAGGTGTAAGGCAAAGCATCCAGTTCTACTCATTAGTTCACTGAACCAGCCAAAGTTCCCAGGATTCATGTACTTGTACCTTGGCTAGAGCTAAATTAGCTTAATACCTCACAACATAGATGGAGTATATAGATATCCCGGCAAGTCACATGCACCACAGTGTATATAGCATGTTTAAAAACATTAGATCCTATTCTTGCAATGTTCTGCAAGCTAGTAGAGGATCCAGTCATCCATTTCAAACTGATTTAAAGTATTATTTTGCAATTCCAATATACAATAATCAGGAAGAAAACTGGAAAAATAATTAAGCATGCTTCAGTAATAGTCCACTGACATCTTGCAGGTTGCTGCTCTGTGGGTCACTGGCATTTCTTCCTCTCTGCCTACATGTTTATCGCAGCTTTGAAGAAGAAAAGCCAAGTATGGCTCAAGAATAACTGTGAGTAATGGTTTACTCTGAAACTTTCTGAGATCACAAAACAAAACTGTATTACAATGCACACGTCTTCTTAGTTCTTCTAAAAAGAGCACAAATCTGAAGAGAGAATGATTTCAACACTAAGATTTCCATTTCATATTTGCTCTTCAAGAATTAAATTTTAAACTCGTGGACTATATTCATACAGGGAAACCTTTAAAGTCAAAAGGCATATCTGAAAGTGAGTTGGAAGTTGTGGCAACTACTGTAATTGAAAGTGTAACTTTTTAACAACACAAGAATAAAGGCATGGGTCTTCACTGTGATTTTTGGAAACAAATTGGTGTTTTTCTCCTGCATTTTATATATATTAAATACTAAGATGATTTATTTTGCTAAAAATTCCGCTCATGTGTATGCTCACTTACTGCTATACATTCTAGATAAACAGATATTAATTTCATAATTAAAAGTAATCTTGTGTAAATACCCTGCAGGCCTCAATGAATCAAACACATACTGTGTGTCAGGCCTCCCACTGTCTTCAAGTGGAATGTACTGGCTGGATAATTAGATAGTACATATTTTTTAACCTTATTTGCATGCATATTATATCTTTTGCACACTGACAAGCAGCAGTAACAACAAAAGTCAGATTACCACAGGGAATTCCCACAAAGAAGTCTTCATTTCTTATAATTTGCAGCCTAAATTAAAATAATTTGATCTTTGACAAGGATGAAATGTCAAGCAGAAGGGGGTCCTCTACAAGCCACGGCCTGTGGCTTCTGAAATCTGCCTAATTTATGTCAGTCACTTCTTAATACATATTTAAGTATTACACGAGAA
Organism: Climacteris rufus; assembly: GCA_013398175.1. Classification (NCBI taxonomy): domain Eukaryota; kingdom Metazoa; phylum Chordata; class Aves; order Passeriformes; family Climacteridae; genus Climacteris; species Climacteris rufus. Next base: position 73,086 of record VZRZ01003578.1, on the reverse strand, counting down.
AGATGATAAATATGCAATCTGACACCTTTGGTATTTCCCTGCTGTTAATTTATAAAGGTCTGGTATCCCCCAAACTGACTGGAATTATTTAAATAAAAGAAGAATTGTGAAATAGGATGGCGCGGGGTCTAGCTTCCATTTTCACTCAATATTGAGCACAGCAGGTAGTACACTAAGACAATTATGTGACGAGGCCTCAGAGTCCCACAGTGATGAGCAATTTTCTGAATTAGAAAAGGAGCATTTCTTTTGTTCATACACAGACAAGAAGTTTGCCCCACAGGTAGCTCTGCGTTGTCCTAACACATTCACTTTCTACAAAAACAAAACACAGGTATGTTCTGCTCCTTTTCTTTTATTTTTTATTTCACATAATACAACGATGCTATTTAAAACAAAAGCATGCTTTTAAATGTGGAGTATGCCTACACAGATTAAAAAGAAATGAGCTTTTCCATTTTTTTTTTTTGCCTTCTTTCCTGGCCTCAGTTACTTCTTGGGTATTACTGTTTATACTTTATTTATTATATCAAATATTCTCAGATCATCTCTCTGTTGAGAATACATCCAGGCCTGAAAAGAGCTGAGATTAGGGCTTTGTTGTGTAACCAAGGGCAATATCAAGCAAGGGTACATGAACGTTTTAAACTCCTTTGCCTTACCCATTAATATCAGACAGTATAGAGGGCTTACACTGGTCCCACCAGGCTGGTCTCCAGCTTTTACAGTGTTGCAGGTATGGTCCATGCCAACCCCACTTACACTGCATCTATACCTACACTCATTTAATACCTTTCACACACCTTTCTTTCTTTCTGAAGTGGAAAAAAAGTGCGAGTTCTCTAAATTGTAAAATCTTAAGTGTTGTTTACTGACATGTTATTATTTAAAATAAATACTTAAGTTTGTTCTAGTTTTTGTTTGTTTTGTTTCATTTTGGTTTCTTTCCCTTTAGAACCTATGTTTCTCTCTTCAACTTCTTCCATCCTATTTTGAAAACAAAAACACATCTTATTCTGAATAAAATAAGCATTGTGTCCAACTTTTTCTGCATCTCACACTCACACAGAAGGAAACATACAGAACATGAGTCAAGAATGTATATCAGGAAAACCAAGCCTAATTAGGTTAGAAATCAAATACCAGGTTGAACAAATATTTGCCAAGAGAACATTTGATCACTGTCTCACAGCTCAGAGATACAGATCCTTCACCTTCCCAGGCTTTGTTCATTCAAAATTTGGCTATAGAGCAAACACATTCTTTGTGCATTTCATTTGTAGTGAAATGTGGTCTCATACAACAACCTCTCATTTACAGTGACATCTCCAAGGGGCATCAGGTTAAAAATCAGATTAAAATGTGCTACTCCCAAATGCTGATAATGTTCAAACAAAAAACATTAGATACAAGCATATTGGCAAGCATTATAATTTACCCATCATAAATAAATATGCAAATAACTACCTCCTAACACTTCTTGTAAACTTTTGGAAATTGTGCTTTTTGTTCCTAATTGTAGGACTAATGATAATGATCAGAAGAGATGAAGTGAATATTAACAAACATGTCTCATATACTGTCAATGTAACACCTTATTGATAATAATAGTTATTGACATAAATTGGTAATAATTATACAACAGGTATAGCTAGCGCCACAAACTTGTATACCTACTTGTTTGCTTTGGGATGTTAAAATTTAATCACCCTTACAATGGCTACAGTTATATGGTTTAAGTTCACATCTCAGTATATATCAGGATATGTATGATTTTTGCTAGATATTAATATTTTATTGGGAAAGCTTCCTCTTCAATTTGTATTTAATCAAATGGTACATTTAACTTGCAGTATATTCAAATCTTATCAAACCAGGTAGGAATTTCTTCCAATAACTAATATTTTTTTCACACTACATTTCCTTAAACTATTCGTGAAGCACTGTCTTGGGAAGCAAGGGGGATGTTTTTGTAAAGTTTGTTTTTTCTAAGTCTTTTGCTTGTGGTTTGTTTTATTTTTATTATATTTTAGTCCAACTTGAGGAGCATCTTTCCACTTTAAAAAGAAACATAACAGCATAACAGGCAAGTCTGGCACTGCTGGTCTTACATTTTCAGTCTAAGTACTCCTTGCTACTGTTCTGTTACCAGGTATATGGTCCCTTCAGCTCATTTCAGACTTCACCTTTCAGGAGGCTTTGACTGGACCCTCATAGCTCCCACCATCCCTCTCTAAGTGTCTCATGCTACTACACAAATACTCCATTGACACTTGCAGTCCCTCATTACTACTGGAAAGGAAAAGCACCATAATCCTCCTGAGATATTATTTCATCATTTAACTTAAATTCTCAGCTATGTATCTTCACTAATTTCTCATTTTTCATGTACTTATTTATAAACATCAGATCCCAACAATTTATATAATGTAGCCACTTATTCCAGCAGTCATGAACGTGGCAGTGGCATATTATTTTAAATTCCTATTTTGTCTGCAAGTATCCTGAGTCTTTTCAGTTAATGCTCAATGTATAATGGAAAGATGACCCCTTGTGCAGAGAGAAAAGCTATTTAACGAAGGGGAATAATTCAAAAAATATATATATATTCTTTAACTTTTACTCAGGAAAGTAAGTACAATTTTAGGGAATTGAGTTTTAAAGGTTATAAAACCTTGGGACCTAGAAATAATAAGATTATTTTTTTATTTTAATCCTGCAGCAGCTCTCACTCCCTCCAACAGCCTTTCATTTTTCCATCTGACCTAGCCACACTCCCTATTGATTTCTAATGTTATACTTCACCTCTTGACCTCGTCTACTGTATTAAGACTTCACTAATCATCAAACTGAACTTTGTTCCAGTGTGCAGGTCTACACTACAAATAGACATGATAAAAATAATATTTTGGAATATAGGGTCGAAAGGATGTGCACTGCTTTGCCTTGTTGGATTCAGGCACTCTGCACCCTTGCTCTCTGCATTTCAGCCAAACTAGTGACATTTCAAGGATAAAGGCAACAATTAGTTTCTTACTTCTATTTCTACAGATTCATGCAGCTTCTTACAGGTGGCTGAGAAAGTTTCCGAAGTGCCAAATTCAAAATACCAAAATTTGTTCTTCATTCTGAAACAAGAAAAAAAAAAGAAAAGAAAAGAAAAGAAGAAAGATCTTATTCACTATCAATATGTGACAAAAGTGATCATCCTGTCTTCCACTATAAGTAATGGCAAAGGCTTGGGAACATGTGACATCCCATTTGAAATAGATGAGCTCATAATTTTCAAAGCTTAAATGTTGGTGTCAAACTGTATGATATCCCCTAAAGGGATAACAGGAATGTGTTGAACTGACAGGTTCAAATGTACCTTTGACTTTTCTTTTTCAGTGACTATCAGAATATTTTTTGTCACTTAACCAGTGACATGCCTCAGAAAAATGTATCGATTTTATTTCATGTCTTACACCTACTATACAATTTCTGATTCACAGTTAACATCTTTCTCCTGCAGAAAAGTAGAATGTGCAAACAGGGCAATCCCATCATGAAGAAGAGCCAAGATAAAAATGCAGCTTGCCTTAAGCTAGTTAAAAGTAAAGGCAAATACTTATTGTGCATGATGACAGATGAGATAGTAGAAGAAAATAAAAATTCCAGATCTATCTTTAGATATTTTGCAGTAGGAGAGCTGTATTACCAGGTAATTCGCTCACAGACACATTTTAAATGGGCAATGAGACCTGCATCTTGAAGTTCATTAACAGGTTCTACAGGAAAATAAACTGGGTTTAATGCTAGTAAATTGCTTAGTTTATCATGACAGCTGGCAGAATTTACACTCTTTTCTTTTTAAATACATAAAGACTGCACTTCTGTTTCACCAGATTTATTGCATACTGTTAAATACAATCAGGACGCCAACAGCACTGTTTCAAATAAGTACGTGTACTTTTTTGTAACTCTCATGAGTAATTATTATGCAACAAAAAGAAGCTAAACAATCAGAACAAAAGACACTGAATTAGAATTCATTATTCACACTTAGGAATCAGATATGAACACAATTTCTCCACTTGTGTAAACTGTTCTCTGACACAGACACAGCACATTGTGCTTCTAACTTGAAAATTACTGAGTTTGCTTGAGCTAAAAGTGGAGAAGAGTGAAACACAGATGTAGATGACTGTAAAACATGTCAGAAGTACAAATCCTACCTGTAATTATTTCAAATTACATATAGAAGTCTACTTAGTTATTAAAATCTACTTAATGACTCTTAAAAACACAAAGTGAGAAGAGGTATTACAGTACTGGCCCTTTCCACAAACCTGTTCCTACAAGAGCCAGCAATTCCTGGTGCAGTATCAGAGGGGTGTAAAGAAGTACAACCTGGCAGTGTACACAGAGTTGGGAAGAGAAGAGTATAGAAAGGGACTCATTTATGACAAAAAAGTTTACAGGAATTTCCAAAGACTTTTACACAGAAAATCTGAACATTTTTGGAAACTATTTCTGAGAACCTGCTCTCGGAAAAATGTCATATTCTCAAAGGAGCTCCAAAAACCAGAAGGGTTCAGGCCAGATTCAGGTCCAGATTCCTCAAGTCTATGAAAGAAAGTGATAGATTCTGACATATGTTCCTTCTATACCTGCAGTCTAGTTAGAATGCTCCCATACTGACCTGGGATCAAGTGCCCTGTTTATGCCAATGTATATGAAGAAATTTAGAATCCTTTTCTGTCCAAAGAAATGTGAACTAAGTCCTGAATTTCCATTGGGTGCCTTTGGAAAATCTGTATGCAGATATTTTCCTGTCACTTTCTACACAGAAACAATGAATAATAATTTAAAAAAAAAAACAAAAACAAAAAACCACCCACACACAAAAAAACACCAAAAACAAACAAAGCAAACAAACAAACAAAACCCAAACCAACCAAACAAAACAAATCTCAAGAAAACCTTGATGTAAGTATTCATAAAAATACTTTGTCATTTCTTTTGATCCTATTATTAGGATAACAAGCTTTTGTATCTTCTCTTTTGATAGCCTTTCCTTTTGCTATGCAGTTCTTTTACCCCAAATGAAGCATCTTTTAATTTTCTTTATTGAAAAGACAGCTTTAAATTGATTAACTTATTAGCACTCTATATAATAAAGTTTTTGACTTACACAAAGTTAAAATAGACATATATTTCAGAGTCATTCAGAATATATTGTGACAAATTCAGGTATTTTAAGTTCAGCAACACAAAACTCAGCATTGTCAATGCACTCAAGAATTACTAGAAAATTTAATTCTATAACCTAAACCTTCTAGAATCATATAAGAGAAGATTAAATATATCAGGTGAAGTTTTGATTTCTTGCAATTGTAATATAGACTATAAGATTCTATCAAGCCAGAAAATGTAGTCTTGTGAGCCTGTCCTCAATTATGAATTCAACTATATCTGTTTTTAAGCACAGAAAGACAACCTATTTGACAGCTTTTCAAGCACAAAGATAGACGCAGATACAAATAATTTTATTTTTAATTTTCAACCAGATTTACCAGTGTGCTTTACAAGCCATGAAATAGATTAAATTCTGTGGTTTTGTTCAAATGCACTATATCTTTTATTGAACAGAGAATTGTTTTAGAGCTTTTCATAGAGATACAAAACAGAGTTAAAGAACTTCTGAAAAATTATACTAAAATTTTCATAAGCGAGACAAGTCATATTATTCTAGTAAATATTACAATTTTTCTAATAGTAATAAACCCCCCAACTTCTAAATTCATATCTTCCACTTGCATTCCTGTTTCAAACAGGCAAAGCTCACCTGCTTATCAATCCAGTAGCTAACAATAGAAGAATCCATTTAGAAGAGTAATAAACTAATCTCATGGCCATTCTAAATTCTTTCACAATGTAAGTAAATATTAGATTGCTAAACGAATACATATTTAATGACAATTTTGCCACATTGAAACTGTAAGAAACTGAATCATAGGCTGCTGTCATGTATATTTTCTCTGTCTCCCAGAGAAGATGTTTTAGACTTTTCCCAGCTTGAATAAGAGATGATCAACAAAATTTTGAAGTCTGCTTCTTCTTTACGACACTGCTTTTGTCAGAGTAGGAATTGGAATAGATTATTCTACAGGAAAGAGTTTGGATTCTTTTTCCATATGCTTTGAAATACATAGTTAAACTCTTAAACAGCTTTATGGTTGAAAATACAATATAAATAAAACATCAGTCATGATTAAAGGCTGACTTATCTTTCTATTGTAATCCAGTACATCAAAATATACAGCCTATGGATGTTGGAATGACAAAACAAAACTGTAATTCAAGAACCTAAACACCTTTTATGATGGCAGTGTTCTGTATTTTCAAGTATCGGTCAATTTTCTGACGAGTGGAGTGATCTTCTTTAACAGGGAGGAAACAAATTTGCAAGACAGTTGTGAGAGACTGAAATGTTAATGGTTAATGATTCAAACAATTGGCCATTTGCAAAAGCAGCAGGTGCTTTGCTGAGGCCAGGTTTCTACCCCCCAGCTGAAGGGGAGGAGGAGAATTTCTGGACATGTGGTGGTAAAACCTAAGAACAGCCCAAGTGCAGTGGGGGTGAGCACCAGAGAAGGACCATGACACACCAGCCTTTGTTTAGCAACAAGCTAGGTGTTGAGCCAAATAAGGGAAGAGAGTGATAAGCAGCAGATCTTGCCAGGTGGGATAATACTTTTTGTCATGCCAGTGTCCTCACTTGTACAATTTGCTCAGGCATAAAACTCCATTCCTGGGGAAGTACCAGGACATTCAGACACAGGCCTTAAAGTGTTCATCCATTTTGATGGGGCAAAACTGGCTAAACTCAGCTGATGTGAGAAGAAACTGTAAAGTCTTAGAAGGTGTCATGAACCATTAAAGATGCTCAAAGTGCCCCCATACTCATTTCTGGGGTCTTCCACCCAAGGACTGCACATGATGCAGCGTTGCAACAGAGTGTTAAATGCCACTCCAAGGGCACCTGAACCCGAACAGATATCAACCCACTGAACTTTATGTTTCAGGGCCTTCCCTCACCCCTGACAGATCAAGACTGCAAGCATCACTTCAACCAAACACCAATCATCACTGGATCTACAGGTGGTGATATCTATACATATATAAACACTGGCCATTCAGCGTCGTGTCACTCTAATCCACCCCAAGGGATCTATTAACAAGAACCTCAGTCACTCTCACCTTCAGCAGCAGGTTGTAACAACAGCATAAAAAGGCTAATACTGTAATTTTTTACAGTATTTCTATACTGTGAACAAATATCAGGTTTAGAAACTTGGATACGTTTCTTGGAAAAGTTCAGACTAATATTTGGTAATCAAGGCAAAATAATCAAAATAGTCTGTGATATGGGTTTGCTCCATTATCAGTTAATCAGAAACCCCCCTACTGCTAAAACTATTTTATATAACCTTTCTGATTAAGCAATTACAAGGCATGTCATTGAAAAATTGTCCTGTATCTAAATATGGAAATAGTAAATACTTTATTCAACACCTGAAGAGCATCTATACTTCATTGCAGTATGAACAGCCTGTTAGAACACACAAAACAATACACCAGTTATAGGCTGCTAATAAAAGGTCACAATAAGAGAGGAGTACCTTTAACTGAAGTAAAAAATTCTTATTCTGGCATTAAAGGTCTACATTTGGGGAAAGAGCTTATTTCTACATTTGTAAGTCTGTCACCTTTTTACCACATCCTTATTTACACTTCCTTATATTTACTATTTATATTTATTATATTTATTTCCACATTAATTATGCAGTGTCAAGCTTCAATGACTTCATTTAAAAATTTCTATATCAGAAAATTTCTTTTATTTTTGTAAAGTGTCACCTGAAATACTTTGACCACTTTTGGAAATGACTGGATTAAAAACACGTATATTTGCTTATATTAGGAGTGTTTGATAACATACACTTTGAGCTGCTTTAATACAGCTACACTTTCTGAACAGAGATTTTAAATTTAGCATGAGAATGGCCTTGCATCAAGAATATGCCTCTAGCCATCTGCATGAAAATACATACAGAATTTAACCATATTATGACCACTTGGAAATAGACTCTGGGAAGGCTTTATTTTCCACATTCTATGGCAGAGAAACAACAATTTTTTGTCTCCAGTTCTGTCAACTTTTATCCTTTAAGTTATAAATATAGAGACTTTTTATTCATGAAAGTATTAGAATTCTTCATTCTTCCAAGGTAAATTCCTGGAAAAGTTCACTGCCAGGAAGAAATCTCTATTATTAATCTGTGCAAGAATGTCTGCCCATGGACAAACAGAACTTGAACTCCTCCAGAAAGTATACCGTTCCCCAAAATATAATCTCTAAGCACTGCTTTCTGAAAATACTTTTTAAAAGACTATTCCAATTTTGTTACAAAAGTAGTTTCTTTGTCAGTGAGTGTCAGGAGTTGATCTCAATCTATATCATAAACTCATAGAACTTTCAGCATAAAGCTCCCATTCTAAGAGCAGCATTCATGAACAACAATATACAGAATGTAATGAATTTAAAAAAAAGTAGGAAAGAAGCCATAAGAAGTAGATGCTTATCATCTCACCCACCACATGTCTGGAAGGTACTCAGAGGCACCAATTCATGCTATGTATTTAAAAGGAACAGGTTTCTTTACCTCCTTTCTCTCCCTTGTTCACTCTTTTGTTCCAAGCAAATGTGGACTAATGTGTGGAACAACCTCTGCAGGGAACCAAAAACACCAGAAAATTGTGCTGAAATGGAAGTATGTTTCCATAGAGGAGAAACTGTGAGCAGTACAAAGGGAAATAGGGGTTGACAAGTATATATGAAAAAAGAGGAGGTCATCATAGAGGAATCATGGAAGAGAAAAATGAGGAAAAGATAGGGACTAAATTTCAAAATGCATTGAAATTCTGCAACACTGAAAAATGTATGATGATAAAATACAGAAGGATACAGAAGGGAAGAAAAATAAAATAATCCTAAAGGAGACCCAAGTAAAAACACATATTTCTTAAGCTTCAAAATACAGATAATAAGGTCTAAAAATGAAACTAAGAGTATAGAAAACATCATGCTGGGCAAAAAAGCTTAACATCTCTTCCAGTATTCTGTCACTGACAGTAGTTAGTACCAGAGACTACGGAGGATAGCATAAAACTCCCTGTAATATACAGCTGGGAATAATCTCTAGCTCTGTGGAAGGTTTATTATTCTTTATTATTCTATCAAATTGAAAATTACCACATTCAGATTAGACATAAAAAAGAATTCTTTTATAATGAGGGTGTTGAGACACTAGAACAGGCTGCCCAGAGAAGCTGTGGATGCCCCCCTTCTACAAGTGTTCAAGGCCAGGTTGGATGGGACTTTGAGCAGCTGGTCTAGTGAAAGTTGTCCCTGCCTACGGCAGGGCGATTGGAATGAGATGATCTTTAAAGGTCCTTTCCAACCCAAACCATTAATGATGTAATTCAGTTTGTGTATACTTACACCATAAAGCAATATGAAAATTATTCCCAATGTATGGGGGGGAAAAAAAAACCCTCTTTGGAAAAAATAAGCTCACTAAGGTGTGTCTGAAATTGCTGCTTTTGGTATAATGAGTCCCAGCCTGTAAGACATACATTCAAGAGCAAGGGACAGAAGCACTTTTTGCTGGGCTTGCTGAATGGCCAGGCCCCAGAGACTGATGGGGAATAGTGCCACATTCAGTCAACGTCCTGTCATTAGTGTTGTTCACCAGGGATCTGTGTTAGGTGCAGTCCTGCCTACTATCTTTATTGATCTGGATGAGGGGCTTGAGGGCACTATTAGCAAATTTGCGGATGACACCAAGGTGGGTTGGCGTGCTGATCTGCTGGAGGGCAGGAAGTCTCTGCGGAGGGACTTGGACAGGCCAGATTGATGGGCTAAGATCAATAGTATAAGGTTCAACAAGACCAAAAGCCAGTCCTCCACTTTGGCCACAACCCCATGCAGTGCTACAGCCTAAGGGCAGAATGGCTGGAATGACTGAGCAGAAAAGGGTGGGGGGTGCTGGTTGACAGCTGCTGAAAAAGTGTGGCTGAATGCAGCTGCTGAATGCAGTGTGCCCAGGTGGCCAAGATGGCCAATGGCATCCTGGCTTGTATCAGGAATAGTGTGGCCAGCAGGACCAGGGAAGTTATTCTTCCCCTGTAGTTGGCACTGGTGAGGCCACACCTTGACTGCTGTGTCCAGTTTTGGGCCCCTCAATACAGGAAGGACTCTGAGGTGCTGGAACATGTGCAGGGAAGGGCAAAGAAGCTGGTGAAGGGGTTGGAACACAAGTCCTGCGAGGAGTGGCTGAGGGAGCTGGGTTGTTTAGCCTGGAGGAAAAGGAGGCTGAGGAATGACCTCATCACTCTCTAGCCTGAAAGGACATTGTAGCCAGGTGGGGGTCAGTGTCTTTTCCCAGGCAACAAGTGAAAGGACAAGAGGACATAGTGTCAAACTTTGCCAGGGAAGGTTTAGTTTGGACATTAAGAAGAATTTCTTCACAGAAAGGGTGATTAGATATTGGAATGGGCTGCCCAGGGAGATGGTGGAGTCACCATCCCTAGTGTTTAAGAAATAACTGACGTGGCACTCAGTGCCATGGTCTATTTGACATGGTGGTATTTGATCACGGATTGAACTTGATGATCTGATGATCTCAGAGGTATTTTCCAACCTAATTGATTCTATCATTCTGTGATATAATTTACAATTTACAATTTACAGCATATTATATGTGATAGAGATTGCACTTTGTATTTCTGGTAGTAAAAATATGTGGATACATTGGATTTTATCTAATTGAATACTCAATATCTGATTAAATAAATAAAATTTCTGTTGCTAAAAAGTATTTAAATTCTTTCTACAATTCAATAGAAAGAATATTTGTACCAGGTCTCTCACAGAAGTTTTCAACAGACAACATATTTTCCATCTTTTCTTACAGTTCATAAATCTATTATCTAGGTAATTTTATACTTAGGTAAAAATGATTTCATTGCAGCACATAATATATATTAATAAGAATGTATGACTTTTTCTAATGTTCTTCTTTTCTTTCTACTTCTGTCTTAACAATCATATAATTCCTGTTCTGCTTTATAATGAATCATACGCAAAGGTAAGGAAATAGCCAGTGGAGATGCACATCCATAAGAGATTTATGTGTGACTGGCATGATTTTAATAGAGACATCTTTGTCAATTTTTTCTTTTTTCCATTACCAACTGTACTTCTGGCAAATCTAAGTGTTAATCTCCTATGGCACAGCATAAGGAGAGACCATACAGGTAAGTGCAGAAAAGTTAAAATCCTCATAGAGCAGCAGTTTTACACAATAAATAAAACTTTCACATATCATAAAATGATACTACCCATGGTAGAAAAGCTACCCCATAAATACTTAGACCACCAAGTAACACTGTGAGATAATTTGTCCTGACATTTATCAGTTCTATTGTTGCAAAGATTCATTTGACTCAATTTTCTCTCATGTTTTATAATAGTTTTTTATTGTAGCTCACAGTTCTGCTTGCAGTTGGGCTGCAATCTCGGTCTGCCTGCCTGTTTCCAGTTCTTTGCTGAATTTTCTCAAAACTCTCTGCAGTTCATTCCAGCTGTAATTCCCATCCTTCCCCCTCATCCATCCAGTTTCAGTCCTGCCTTCAGTTGTGCTCTCACATCTGCCCAAGAACCCACTCCGGGACACCTTGCTCTGACCATTTTCAGTAATAAACATGAGTCATGAGTTGCAAAAGGGTCTTGTAGCACTTAGTGATTGAGGTATAAAAATGTAGATGACATTTAATGTGGATAAATTTAAAGTGATGCATAGAGAAAAATAAAAAAATACCTCTAATTTTACAAAGAGTGATTAGTTCTCTTTGATAAAGCTTACAAATAGCTGAATGAAACTTTTGTCTCCAAAGGGGAGAGACCAACCACCTCTTATGTCAGGCTGCAACTACCCATTTGGATTGAAATATTTTTACAGACTATCAATATCAGATCAGCTATGAAAAACAGTCAGTTCACACACTGCAGACAGGTACTGATATTCCTAATCATCTGTTGTCTGTATATTTGCAGACAAAAGGTGCAGCCAATTCATTGGAAGTCTGTGCACTGTTTCTTGATTTTGTTGAGCTACAGATTAGAATGTAATTTGTCTAGATTTCTGAGAGAAATATTAGCCAGACTGGAAGTGCTCCCTCTGCTAGGGCTACCAGGAAAAAAAACAACATAAGAGCAATGCCAAGATGATAATCATATCCATAAGCCACAATCTTATTAGCTATGAAACCTGTTCATTTTATTAACTATGATGCCTTTCTTGCATACTTTTCTTACACTACAGACTCCAAAAGAGAGCCTACTATTAACATCTATATGGAGGAGAATCTTATCCTAAAATACAAGTAAAAATTTCCATACAGAAATATAAACAATACACGCTAAAAATTTTAAGACCTTTGGAGCACATGCTAGGTGCTATATCACAGGAGGAATTCCAGATTTTTGAGCTGTCCCTCTGATTGCATCTGCTTTGTGCCAATATGTAATCAGATGTTCAGAATGAAAAAGAAAAAGTATATTCTCCAGTTACAGGAAAGTGGCCTGCTCAACTGAGACAAATTACAGGAGGTTAACCTACAGCACCTGATATAAAACCTAGCTATTATAAAACTTTGTGATACTTGACTGAAATAGTTTACAAGATATTTCTCTGTGAAAGAGGATACTGTTCCTAATCTGTGATAGTAATGTCTGTTTTAAACAAGGAATTATGATGTTTGCCTTTGAATATTGTTTTAACAAAGTTTTTAGTAAGACCAAAAAAATAGTTAAGTTTCTCAAAATACTCACTTAAAATGTGTCTTCATTGTATCTGTGATTTAATCTGTCATTTTGCTCCACTAAATGAACATCCCTGTTACACTTCTTAAATCCTTTGTGGCCATTCACCATCACAAAGATTTCTGCTCTTAACATTTTTCTTATTTTTATCCTTACATTTCTCCTCAGCTTCTTTCCCAAATTCCTCATTCTTGGGAGCAGATGCTGAGGCACCAATGACTCATTAATCTCAAGAGATTTTTTTATCACGAACAAAAATAAAGTCTATAAACAGTTCCACATTTACCAGGCTTGGCTGTACTAGAGAACTAATAAAGCTCTTAAAAAAAAAAAAGGAAAAGAAAAAAAAAAACCCTCTCTGTATATGTGATAATAGTCCTACTATCTCAAAGCAAGGACACAGACCTCCACATTTCATCTTTATATTTTGTCAGAGGAATAAAACAATATTCCTTTCCCTTACCCATTAAGACAGATATGTAAAAACAGACATGACACTAAGTACAGTAAGTAGTAGATTGTTCAGAGATTCAGGGACATGTTCGAAGGAGCAGCTCCTCATTGACTGCTTCACATGCAAAACTGTAGCTTTGTTTCAGAAAATAAACAATCATATAAAAGTTTTGTTTCCCTGTAAAGAAAATGATGATATGTAATTACATAATCTTTTTCTTTACCTAATATTTTAACTCGCAGTGAAAAACTGAAGTATCTCAATACTTCTACTTAATTCTTGCCAAATAAATCCTTCCGTTACCTTAAAGTACTTGAAACACCATGCTTTATACCATTCCCAAGTAGGACACAATGAGAGGATTAAGTGAAAAGAAAAAAAAAAAAAGAAAAAAAAAAGAAGCAAGTAATTAAATACTGTAAGGCAAACAATGAACAGCCCTTCTGTGAACACACAGAAGAAACATCAGACTGTGTAGGAGAAGATCTTTGACTAAATCATTCTCCTTATTTTCCCTTCAGAAATATTTAAACCTTACAGGATTGGGAACAGACTCTGCCTGTCTGACTGAGATTCAGAGGACTTTAAAGTTTATTTTTCTATTGAAAGAGCTGGTTTATGAGTTTAGGAAGCCTCAGCCATTTCAAGTTTCATTGTCTCCTGATGCCATCTCTATGAGAAGACCACTTCTAAGAAGGAAGTGACTCGCCTATGATTTAGCTTAATACCACACTTCATCACGTCCATGCATTTCTCTGCCTGGGAAGCAGACACTGTATTTCCATCCAAGATAAAAGACACCTACTCAATGGAACTGAGTAAGCAGATCTGAATAAGCAGAATTGCTCCCCAGGCTTCATTGAGAGAAATAACTGGCTCTCCACTGACTATAGAGAGAGCACTGACATGTGGTTCATATGTAGGTAGAGTCCTACATTAAACTCTCTATTCTCAAACTGAAAACCCATCTTGTTTCATAACACTTCACCTAGATAGAATACTCTCCTTCTCCCAAATGCTTCAACATGAAGTCTCATTATTTCTCACCTGACTTGCTAAAAGAGAATTTACAAAACATATCCTTGAAAGTGATTAGATAGGACAAGGCATCTAAGCTTCCTTATACCTAAGGATTTTAGTAACTTACCACACAAGAGTCCAAGATCTGCACCCAGTCCACTTGTGTTCCTTGAAGTACATTAAATGCAAAAGGCAACATAAGCTGTGCTGTCTCTCTAGTCTCATCTTCTAGGAGTTTTTAAATAGGTATATAACTTATCTTTCTTTTGAGGAAATGCATAGACACACTGCTATCTGCTTTCCTACAGCACAGCTGCCAGGTTTCAGGTGCACATCATTCAGGAGAACAAGAAGGTGAAACATCTGGGCCAACTTCATTCTCTTTGTGAAACAAAAGTTCACTGTTATTAAATAACAGTACATTACTTCCTATTTTGCAGAGTAGGATGGGATGAATCTTGCTTATAAAAGGCCACAGATTTTTTTAAAAACCTGAAAATATTACGGTTAATGCTATATTTGTGAGTTTATATTTTTAGGCAACTTTTTGCCCCTGAAAATTAAACACAGTCATCAGCTGTGTTTAAAGTTGCTGTTCTGTAAATGTGCAGAGACTTCAGAATGCATTTTTAGTGTGACAGAAGGTCTTTACTTAGTAGAAATCAGGACTTAGTATTGAAAATGCACATGGTGGCTGTATAAATAATGAATCCTGTACTATAATTACTTACCATCTCACCCTTCACAATAAAAATTTAGAAAACTTTCTACATTGAATAGCACCTGAAAGGACAAGTCAGGTTGCCAGGCGGAGAGTAAAGCTAGAAAGAGTATAGTGGTTTTGGCTCTCTGTACAAAGCTATGTGACCAAGGATCATTCCTCCAAAAACTATGTTGGATTATCAGTAAATAACATTTATATACCCAGCATGTCATTGTGTCACTTATTAGATGGCTGTAGTGAGAGTACCTACTCTTTAAACCCTGTGCACCATTAAAATTCAAAATACATGCCAACAAGAAGAAATTTACTAATTTTTCAAAAGCATACTTTAAATAAATCTGTAAAACGGTTCCCTATGTGCCTTTCATGGAATGTCCATAATTATATACATTTCAATTTGAAGAAGTCTATATGAATAAGTCTATACAGACCCTTTTGACAGGAATATACACTTTAAGAAATCTGCCTTTCTAACTTTTTTATAATCATATGCTATAGGAATGTCTAGTAGGATTCTTTTCTGCAGCCAGAGAACTGGTGAGGAATCAACCTTTATGGGCTATAATTCTAAGCTATCAAGCCTAGTAATTAGACCTGTGCTTCTGCCTACATTGTATTTGTCTTGTTCAGTGCCTTCAGTTTTACTTATTACACTACAGCTCCATATTGCATTTCTAATCATTACTTCACCCTAGCTTTTTAAAATCTCTCACAGCTCCATGCTACCAGCTGTTGTTTTTTTTCCTAATGCATTTCACTTGCAAGGAAAAAAAAAAAAAAGGAAAACAAAAAGAAAAAACCAACAAAAACCTCCCAGGTCTAGATTTCTTTGAACCTCATCCTTACTCACTGCTTTTCAGATCCTGAAATAAATGGAAGCAATCGTTCTTTGCTATAAACTCAGTAATACTTTAGGACTTAAACTTGATAAGGAAATCAAACATGGTGAATGACAATACTGTCATTTGGAACATTGATCTGATTTCTTCAAATTTGCACAATTTGTACTCTATTTCAGTATAAAACTGCAATTTTAGGTGAGATAATACTTTTCTACCTAACTAAGCCAAATCAGCTAACTCTTAAATGAAAGTTAAAATACATCTAATCTATAATTCATTCCAGTTCAATAATTCTATAGATTAAAAAATAACAACAATAAACAACTCCAAATGACAAAATAAATGGAAAAGCTTATATTAAACTGGCACCTTTTTTTTTATCACTTCATGTTATTTGACATATTGAAAACATAAGATGCACAGTTTTTGTTAATGCACATGCATGGCTTTTTTTGAACTGAGACTAGCCAGTAAGGAAATACAAATTATCAGCACACAAAATGTTGCATCACACAGTATTCTGTAGTTGCATGAGAACTGCAGGTAACACTTTCACTGCCATTTGTAGTAGTACAAAGTTAACAGAAGTTGGCTTTTGGGCTTGTCTTTCTCTCAAAAAAACAAATCTTAGGAGTGTATTAAAGCATAAAAAGCCTAGCATCTAAAACAAGTCTGCAAAATGTATTCTGCCATACACTTTTAAAGGCTGAAGAAAAGCAATAAGAACCATAAAATATAGGACTCCAATGTTCATCTGATAAAGGGCAAATCAACTTTTTCAAGTCTTAACAAACAAAAAAGCTTAAAGAAACTGTATATGAAGCAGTCTGTAAAATTTTATGCTTGGGAATTCACAAAAGCATGCACTAAGGTCTTACATTAAAGCTTAGTGTGCTGACTACACAAGACATACTTAAAAAAAATAAGCTCTATCAAACTTTTTCAGTTTTTCAACAGAGAACACATATTAATCCACCATTTTTCATTTTAATGTATGTTGAAGAACTAGGATGAAGTATACTCTTGTACTTCCTGTAGTTGACAAGCATAAATGAGTAATAAAAATTATTATCATTGTGCAAAGTCCTAATGACTCCTACCGCACAGTAATGTGATTTTTCTCTTGTTTAGGGGTTTTCCCAGAGAATGGGAAGATACTTGAATATTTCTTCTTCCCATCAGTTTTCACTGTGTAGCATGGTGCCCAGGCTGAATCAAATGTCTCAGGACAGGATTAATAACTTAGCTGGTAGGAAAGGTGGCATAAGACACACATAGGATTTGAAGTGCAACTTTCAGAATTAAAAGATGCATATTTGCACATTTTCCTGAGATCCTTAAATCTGACTGTAATTCCAGTTTTCAGGTAACAGGTACATGTTTCTGTGTTAAGATACAGGCAGCATATTAACCAAGTGTAACTCCCTTCAGAGAAGGGGATGGGGTGGAGGGAAAAAGCCGAGCCTGTTTAGCGAAAACAGTGCTGTTTCCAGTAAACAACAGAGACTATTATGTTAAAGCAGAACTGAGCAATGCCTTCTGAGGAAAGTCTTATCTTTGCAAATGGACTTCAAAAAAATGTTCCTCCACGATTTTCCTAAGTGGTAACTATAGACTATATGTTGGTAATTAAAATAAAATTGTACCTTTATGTCTTAGTAGGGATATTATTAATGCATCAGCTCTACTTTTGTAAGTTTCATAAGAACATGCCAAAGAATGATTTTGGCAACATATTTTTTACATTTACAGCCCCAATACACCTGACAGTCATTTCTATAAACCTATGACTTTTTTCAGACAGGAAATAACAATCTTATTATTTTCTTTGGGTGTCTCTGTATGTGGCAGTATGCCCAGGAGCATTTCTTAAAGCTTGCCTAATTTTGAAAATACTTAATTCCAGCATCCTAGCTTGCTTTTTCTTGGAGTTGTTCCTAAGAGCTAGATATTTGTTGTGAGTATAAAGTATCACGGGCAATTGTCACATGATAAATCACTGTTTTCATCCATCAAATATTAAAGCTGCTCACTACTGACCTTGAGCACCACTTACACTCCCAAAGCCACGGCCCTTTTCTAAGTCAGCAGGGTACAGCTGGCACAAATTCAGACAGGCAATCAGATTCATACCCCTTCACAAAAGTTAAGTCTTTCAAAAGTGCTGTGTCTCACATAGTACAACCAGTGGCTTGACCACTCTTGAGAAAGGTGTCCAACACCTGACTGTTCCTATCAGGGAGTATTACCTGCTCACATTGATTTGCAGCAAAGTATTTCTCAGTAAGCATTTCCACTTAACATTTACTCTCATGGAACCTGTGTAGTGGGAGATATTTACGAGTTGCTTTCAGCTTAAAAATAAATCACCTCTAATTCCTCTAAGCGAAATCAATCAAAAGTCTTTAAAAAATGGACTGGTTGTTTGGTCGATTCTGGCAGAAAAGTAAACAGCACTTCAGCTTTTCTCCACCATTAAGGTCTAAATGGCCTAGAAAGTAAATCAATATCTCCAGTCAGCCTTCTGGCTATTGTTTAGCCAGTAGATATGGATTTTCTCTAGCTTACTGCACTCCTTTGGGACTAACCTGTAATCCTCAGAGAGTAATAATAAGTTCATTATCTAGTTCAGCTCTCTGTTGTACATTTAAATGGACCACATCCATCAGCAGCACTTGTTAAAGTTAAAGGACAATGACATCCCATTCAACCTATTTCACAATGAAATACTTGTGATACCCGATGGAGAAAATTATTATAAAAACCTTATTTGTTGTCAGGTTATTAAAAATGAAATATCACAAATGAGGTAAACAGTAAATAAGGATTTTTTTCTTATGTGACATTGTTTCTTTGTTAATGAGTTAAATTGTGGTGAAGTTTATTTGTGTCATACATCATGCAAACTTTCATTATTCATATCAATCTGTTTCAAGTATTTCTGGTTAAATACCACTACAAAGCAGGCAGCTGTCAGAACCAATCACTACTTTGTTATCATTCTTGAGCTACCAGATGTTTGCTGGACTAAAAGGATTTCCCCTAGAAGTGCACAAGGAATATCTCTCATTTTTAAACACTGAAGTTTTAAAAGGCTCTGCACTCAGATGACAGAATCTGTGCTCTGCTCTCAGCCAGAAAGAGTTACAGCCTCTGATCTGAGCATTCTGTTTTACTGTGCATGCACATTTTCTCTGATAAAGGTATACAGTCCATCACAGCATGACAAATAAAATATTATTTTTCAGCTTTTACACTGAACATTAAAAAAAAAACCCAACAAAACAACTAGCAACTATTCTGCAGACAATCTTAGTATTAAAAAAAAAAAGTTACTACTTACTAGTTGCTGTGACTAGTTCCATACTGTAAATTGTGCACATGAAGAGTGCTGTCTGCTGGGGTATTTTATCTGCTGCTGCATTTTATCTACAGCCTCATACTCAGCCCTCAGAGGGGTTACAGAAATATTCGTAAAAGTCACAGCCCCAACTGCCATACTGCCACAGGTTCTTTTCTCTAATTGAATATATATTAGGAGGAATGAAACAGGAAAAGGATGGGGACTACAGCTCTATTCAGGCAAGGGGTTTGAAGAGCAATAGCTTCTATAATAAGTAACCGTACTTTTATTTCTTTCAGAATTGCCTATCCGGATTGCAACCACATTTAGGTGAGAGACAGTCTTCCAATCAAAATGAGAACTGACAGAGTCTTAAATAAAGATTAAGGAATTTACCTTAAAATGGACCTTCTAAATTCAGAGGTTAAGTCCCAACAGCAGGGCCATACAGAAGGACAAATGGAACTTTATGACATTGGAAATTCTCAAGATGCAGCTTTAATCTTCAGCGAGCTGCTGTTGGTACTGGGATCACCACTAGGTGACAGCTGGAGAGCACCCAGAGTTCCCCAGCTATGCTGCTTTCTCTGACAACTCTGCTCTTTTCTAAAGCAATTCACTTGGTTTGGTGAAGTTTTTAGATCACTCCACACAGCACTGTAATGAAAATCAATAGACCTTAAGTTCCTATGCATGTCACTTTGAAAATATCTGTTAATATTGTGTGAAATAATGCTTATAGACTCTAAAAATGGAGCCTTAAGGTCTTCTAAATGTCACTAGTCTTTGGCATAGAATAAGGTCTGGTGGAAAGACAAGTCAAATAGATCAAAGCCATAGAATGGAGTGCCTGAAAAAGCATCCCAGACGGTGTCCTTCCAAAATTCTTCACAAATGTTGGTTGTAAGATGTAAATGAAAAATAAATATCTCCTCAACTTTTCATAGGGCTTGGGGGTTCAGACTACCTCCAAGTGATGCAATTGATATTCTAGGAAAGATTATTTATTTGCTTTTGGTATTGTTACTGTGGGATTCTGGTTCCCTTGCTATGTTTGTTCTCATGGAACTGTAATGGCATTGACTTGTGAGACAATTCTTTCACCAGCTCATTATGTTTACAGATGAGCATTTGTATTCTTCATTCCTAGATCAAATCTACCTAGTTGCAGCTCCTGTGCCTTTCCATACCTTCAGCCACTAAACCAAACAACCCTTTACAATATTTACAAATAAATAAGATCTCATGCAGATGCTTACTATGATCATCTTACAATTTAATCTTCTCCTTTTTATGATGAATGATTACGATTCAACTCTTTGGTGTCTTTAACAATTTCTTTCTTTAACAATTTTCTCAGCTTTTTCAGAAACTTTGGCAATTTTCAATGTTCTTTTTAAAGACTGGACACAAGGATTGCATAAACCAGCAGTGTTTTCATGAACACCATCTGAATTTTAAAGAATTGTTGCCTTAGGTTTTAATCCTTGTATTTTTCAAATCCTGCATTGTCTGGCGTGTATGCCTTACATCTCGTTGGTTGCTGTTTTCTATAGATGTAACAGTGCCACTCTGTACTCACCCAAAGACATTCGGGCTGCCCAGACCCATGCTTCTAAGGGGGGGGGGGGGCGAGCTAGGGGGAAATTGTAAAGTTTTAATTGGTAAATCTATGCTGATATGCAAATGGACCAAGTCTATAAAAGTGCGGAGAACTCGTGAGTTGTCGTCCATTTTGGGTGATGCCCCAAGGAGGGGGCTTTGTCTGCCCTAAATGTACCTTTGAAGGCCCTTCAAATAAATACCCACCTTTTATTCCCTTACTCCTGCCTGGCCTCAGTTTTTGGGCTAGCCTTTTAGGCATCAGAATCACCTTCCTGCATATGTCTCATTCCCGTGTTCATGCAGCCAAAGCCCTTATCTCCTCTTTAAGCTACAGAATCACTCTCAAAAGCACCTGTTCAGCTTACTACCAGGCTTGACTATCTAGTACTTTCCTGGGTCTGTTCTCTGGAACGGAAGTTCATCACTCTCCACATGATCTACCTTTGTGTTTTCCAGATACTTGACCCTCCATTTAGCTATTTTTAAAACAATCCACCCAGACAACAGTTATTGACATTTCTCAAGTAGTACTTAACAATCTTCCAATTTTTATAAGACAAAAACTTTGCTACCAATGTTTTCTTACAGCTCTCTGACAGAGACATTATGCTCCAGTGTAAGAAATAACTACTTAAGTCTGTATTAATTGGGAAAAAAAAATAACCGTAATTACACGTATGAATTAGCTTCTGTGGACTGTAAGTTATATTCGATGAAATACTTGTAAGAAAACACCAGAAACAAAATATACTTAAAATGAGTTTTGGCTTTCATGTAGCATATTATAGACTCCTTCCAGTCAATATACTTCTAATCTCCTGTTACATTAAAAAGTGCTCAAACCTAAATTCTGTTAACGAAACTAAAACCTTTAAGATATTACTTTGATTTAGTATCTTCTGTGTTCAGTTGTGTATCCTTATCTCACTCCTATTTAATGCTAGTTTTGTACAGGAACTAAATCCTCTTTACAACTTCCACAATTTGATAATTATTTTAGGCATTTTTAATACTTTCATATCCTAATAGCTAGTAAGGGAACTTACACCCTCATATCTTGTATCTAGAATGAAATCTGACCCTGCTAATTAAAAAATAAAATTCATGCCAGTTTCAATGAGGTCAGGGTCTCAGTCTTGATCTTTCAAGGCACTGGCATCATGCACTCTTGAGTCTGTTTTTAGTATTGCTCTTCCTTTTGCATAATGCACATTTTTTTCCTTTGGTTTTAGGCAGAGAGCAAATTAAAAATATATATCAATTTGGTTATTTTTAAATGTTAAGCAAATGAGCTCTGTATAAACATTCTCTTATTTCTTCACTCATCTGGCTCCTCCTGTCTCTCAGGTCTACAGCAGAATGTTTTACCCAAATTCTAGGACTCAGGAACAGAGGATTTTTTTCAGAGGATTTTTTTCAGAGGTTTGCTGAAGAGGTGTCACAAGGTATCTGAAACTACCCATAGCTAAAAGTTTAAACAAACGACTGAACGTTCAGAACTGATCACCATTTTCAGTTGATCAATATATGAGTGGAAGTTTAGTGTTACAGATAAAAGAGAAAGTCAGGACTCTCACCAACGTACATAAAGCATATCAACAGAACAGAAGAGCAGTGTGCTCCCAGGTGCTGGCAGGACAGAGCTGTGCAACACATCCTGACAGCCTCAAGGCATGGCCAGAGATGTAGCCATGGGGAAAAATAGGAAGAAAGCATCTAAACTACAACTCTTTTGAGATATTCAGCACTTGGAATTGTGTTGTTGAATTATAGAGACTTTCTAATTTGCTAACATTGCTCTTTTGAAAGAATTTTTCAATTACATGACACAGTCTTGACAATAAGGTGCTTGTGCAAGCCATGGGGCAGGCTTTTGCTTTCAAGTGACTAAATAAGTTTTCATAGCTGGGAATATGACTTTCCTTTGGAATTAAGGCTCTGCTGAATGCAATGCAGTGTCCTGGCCTCATACTCCCACTGGGACCCCATGTGTCAAGTTCGATCAGCCATGGGCTTCTGGCATAAGGAGTGCTATTTCACGTTACGTGACTGAAGGCTAATCAAAGAAAACATAAAAAGTTGGTAAGGAGCAAGGAGAAGCAGAGGATCCAAGTAACCTCATCAGTGAAGAACAGAGCACAACATCAAAGTAGAAGAAATTCAGGATGTCCAGCAGAGGCCACCAAGGTGTCTGGGGCTGGTGCATTTGTCCTGTGTGAGGAGAAGTTGAGGGTGCTGAGCTTAGTTCAGCCTGGAGAGGAGGCAGGGAAAAAAATAACAGCCTGCTAATGCCCACAGGACCAATCCAGGCTCTTCACAGTATGACAGAAAGAAAAAAGGGGCATAAATTGAAATAAGATCTGATAAGACATATGACTTTTTTTCCAACAGACAGCTGAAGGCACAAGAACAGTTTACCCAGAAAGGTTGTTGTCTCCATCCTCTCAAATGTTCAAAACTAGACTGCATAAAGACCTGAGCAACCTGGTAGCCTCATAGCTGACCCTAAGAGCTGGGCATCAAGATAGGTGAGACCTGAAGTCCAGGATATTTGACAGCTCTGTGACTATGAGCAGAATTGTGAATCAAGAGGGTAAGTGCCTGTGTAAATCTAAAAATCTACACACATGCCTAAGTGAATCCATCAGTATTAGACAAGAGTAGAATCAACCATTTAGGGAAAACAGAAGTACCAGAAGGTATCAATGACCTTCAACCTCTGCAGGTCTTGCAACAGGAAAAACAAAGAACACAAAAACCATCCAATATTACAGAAAGCAACCTGCTAATCAACATGCTATTGATCCCTTGTTTCCGTCAAGGTCATTTAATGTTCTAAAAAATGATCTCACACTAAATCTTTATAGAAAAAGTGGGCTAATTTGATTTACAAAGTAAAGTGCTATTAATTATGGAAGACAGTCAATAAAAAAGCTGATTCCTCTAAACACAAGGCAGATCTTATGGCCTATGATTTATGATGATGATTATAATGGCAAAATATTTGAAGTTCTCACAATCATCTAGCTTGGGTTTGCTGGAACAAAAGATTCAGATAAGATATAATCAAGCATCAATACAAAGAGCATTAGGAGACAAACAACTTTCAGAACAGTAAAAGTAAACATCTGGATTAAGAGCAGTATACAAAAACAATAATGTGACCTTTTGTTCCTTTTCCAGCCTAGGCACACAAACCTTTGCTTTTTTTAATATCAGAGCCAGACTTCCATCTTGCTGATGATGAATCCTTTTAAATTACAGTTCCTAAATGTCTAAGTTACATAACCAGACATCTCAAGGGTGTGCAGCATTCATCTAAAAGGACATACTTTTTGCAAATTTTCCCACTTGGGATTATTAGTATGTCAATAGAACCTGGCAGCTTCTCTCACTACTAAGGAAAGCCTTGGATTTTACTAAAAATGCCTTATAGGACATAAAAATATTCAAAGGCCTGATTCCCTTTTAACAAAGGCATATTATTTAACCTTTAAGTTAAAAACTTGAAACAACATATCAGATATTTTAATTCATAATATTTAACCTTAAATAAATATGTCATAAACCTGAAATAAAAATATAAAAGATAAGCATAGAAAGAATGACAAGAACAAAAATGATTTATAGAAGAAAATTAATTTTAGATTGAAAAGCAGAGAAATGGAGAAACTGGAAAATTCATACACATGTATCACAATGCATGCAGTTTTCCTTTCACATTGCTTTTAGTTTGCAAAGTGAAAATGGGATAATTCACACTTCTTAGAATAATTGTTTCAAGCTGCCAACAAAGACAGAAATAGTTTTGGTTATGCCAGGTTGTGTTTTCAAAGTTTTTCTTGTAACCACAAGATTTAAAGTATGTTTCTGTTACTGACATAATGAAAGGGCTTCAAAAGTCAACATCCATAGCTTGCTCTTTCAATATATGTGTCTTAATTCAGTGTGGATTTTACAGCCATTTCTTTAATATAGTTATTTATCCTGCAGGGCTTAGAGAAAAGAAAAGCCAATTCTGAAAGAACCTGTCGAATTTCAGCCTACCAAAATAATCTTCCTCTTTTATGTACAAACAGCTGTTTGAAGAAAGCATCATTAATGTATAGTTGCAAGGTGCTAGCAAAATAGTCTAAACTAAACCTATGCCTATCACTAAAAGCTTTCATCATGTTTGCTTTGTTTTCATGTGAACAACATGGCACTTAATTTTGACAATCTGTCATTTTTCTAGCATGTTCAGAGGGTGGTTGGACAGAGCAGTACTTTTATGTTTTCCATCAAAAGCCTTACGATGCAGAACTGCTTGTCTTCTATTAGCGTCCTTGTCAAGCTCAGTGAGCTGTTTAGGCTGAGGGAGGACTATGTCATAGTGTTTCAAGCTCACATGTCAGCAAAGAGAGATATAGATCTAGTGGTTTCTATCAGCATTAATGCTTGCTTGTGCATTCATATATAGCAGATATCTTTGTTTGCAAGTTGCAGGTGGATAGTGCTGTAGTGCCAGTACGAACAATCTATAAAAGCCTCCATTTTCAAGGTAGGAAGAACCTGCCAGGCATGTCCACCAGCTTGCTCTCCTGGAGTAGCTGTTTATCCCTGTAAAAACACAGGGACAAACATGGGATAAAACATTGACAAGTCCGAACACCGTAATTTCATAGAGTGGGCAAATCACTTGTGGAATGTCATTCATAAGCTCTCATTTTTAAGTCTAACAAAAAGCTGTATTTTTCCATAGGTGCAATTTTTTTTTCACTTTGAGTAATTACAACAGTATGAGAATTTCTGAGAACTTTCCCAAAAAACAGCTATCTCCATGTTGTTTGCAACTTTATGAAGTTGTGAAGTTGTAAAGTCTCTCCTTTGGGAAATTACTTTTTAAATGTCTCTCCAACTCTATAAATTGGAAAAAAAAAACCCAAAAAACAAAACAAAACAAAAATTAAATAAAACAAAACAAAACAAACAAACAAAAACAACAAAAACCCCTCACCAAAATAAATACATAAACAAACAAACAAAAATACATTTTACTTTTTCATAAGAAAAATTTCTGTATTAAAAAAAATCACTCATTATAGCCTGAGCACAAGAGGGACCTAGGATACCCATGATATTACTCCATTATTAGCAAGAAACCTAAAAGTATGTAATGATTTTGCATTACTTATCTAAATAAATATAAGAAGTTATTTTCTGGTAAATATGTAACCTCTTTTGTCTTTATATCAGAAATAGTATTAATTTAAAATTCATGCATTATTCTTTCTGGTGTTAAACTTCTGCACAGATAATACTTTAAGCAAACTTAAAAACAGAAATGTGACATAACATCTCAATTTAAATCTTTGTGAACTAGAGCTCTGAAGTTATCTGCCATTCTTTGATGTCTTCTTGAAGTGCAAAATATTATTTTAAATTAATTATACAAAATTACAGACACTATAATGTTAAAAATTAATTGATGCAACTTATATCAATCAAACTGCTATATGTTCCTAAGATCCAAGTAACGTCTAGCCGCACAATAGTCTTGGTTACATCAATAGCATCTCTCGTGTATGAGCTCAATCCCATTCTCCAGCACAGACCTGTCTTGTTTCCAAACTGTTGTACATCTGTGAGAGAGCTCAAGCGAAAGCTGTGGCTGTTTCATGTTTCTGGACTCACAGATAGCTAGATGCCTTTTCAGAAGAATTGAGATTTAACTAAACTTACAGGAGTACTGAGTAGTAGCAGCTTGTGTACAGGACACAGTACAGCCTAACACATGGTGGGAGCTGTGCTCTACAAAGTACAATATGTATCACACAGTATAGTGTAGGATGGCAAACTATCACTGCCAGTGCACATCCATTCCCTAGGGCTGGATGGTAAAGCTGGACACACATCAGGGTTGTCTGATACATCATTTAGTCTGTTGTTACATCCTCAAATCATATGAGAAGTTTGAAGTTCCTCTCAGATTGGAGCACTATTCAGCTATACTGTGTATCCCACAGGCTGGAAACACTTTCCTGACTACCTAGGTATACATCTTCCAAACAAATGCCCTGACTTTGAAAAGAGCTGTTTTACAGAGATCAGGTACTCCAGTACTCTAAGCCTTCAAGTAGGCTTATTTAAAGCTTTTTATGAGCATAATTTTAAGAAAGTATTTTCCAAAATCAAAGTGCAATTGACTAGATAGTCACAACAGCAAAAAATTTCAAAATTTTATGGGAATATTTTTGTTGTCATTCATGTTATTCCTACAGCAATGAGAAACCTCTGTTATGGAATAGGACACCATTATGCCAGAAAAACAAAACAAAAAGTCTGTGAATAAGAAAGCCCCTACATTTAATGGAAATGTAGGGTTTGGGTTTTTTCCACATTATTGATCAGATAAGAGGCTTCTATTCTCCGGAAGGACAGAAGATTTTTGAGAGAATACCAATATTATTATTTCTTATATAACAGTGTTTTCCAATTTGGAACAGCCATATTGCCACTTTAATATTAAAAAAAAAACATGCACTGGTGCTCAAAAACCATGACATTGGGAAAAAATATATTTGGGTATTTTATATTTGTCCTTTGCTACTTTTCCTAAAGGAGCATTCAAACCATAACATTAAAATGTGGTCTACCAAACAAAAACAAAAAATTCCCACATCTGCAACTGAAAGTAAACTTCTCTGATAAAGAATTTAGGATTGAGACCAGAAATATTCAAACACATCAAGATTTTAAATGAAAAAAAAAATACTATTTGCCAATACCATAATCAAAAAGCCTGTGTTCAATGAGTCACTTTTAACTCAAGGACAGTCCTGGAAAGACCTTGGGTAAGACTTCCTATTTGCATAGTGAGCTTTTGCAAGGAGCAGGTCAAGGTTCACACAAAAAACAGAGGGAAGAACAGCAAGGACTAAGGATGAAAACAGTATTATTTTGTGTTACTTGAGAGGATAGCACTCTCCTCCATTTTGCATTTATTTCACATTTATTCCTCAGTTTATTTTTAAATGGTTGGAGACTATAGACTAATGGAACATGTTTAGAAAAGAGATTTAGGAAGCCAAGGTGAAGGAGGCACAGGAAGATTAGAAAAGAGGTTAAGATATGGCACCTGGAGAGATTCAAACCACATCTGCAACAATAAAATGCCAGTCAGGTATTACTTTGACAAAAACAAAGCAAAGTGGTGGTATTTCTATTTACTGTCAAAGATTAGGTAGAGACATAGCAAGTCAAGACAAAAGCCAATATTAGTTTTCTGTGCCTCATGCATAGGAACACAGTGGAATGTGTTTCATTATTTGCTTAAATTATCCATGAAAACAAGCTACAGTTCTTTAACATCAATGCCAAACATCCCAGAGAGGCAACACACCTGGGATGTCAGCCAATGAACCCAGCATTTTAGCCAAAAATTATTTATAGCCACACCCATCCATGTTTGAAGCTCCATTCACCTCCAGTGGAAGGAGGGAGGGAGGGAGGGAGGCAGTAAGGAAGGACAAGTTCTGAGGCCTTTTGCTATATCTAACATCAAGCTCATTTTTGTTTCTTTTTAACATGAGTTTTACCAGTAAAATATTATTTTGTAGCTAGTGCTAATATTCATCAACAATTAACTATTGTTATAAACACAGAATGGAGGAGAGAATTTTTACCTGGTGCAACAGCTTTGAAAAACAGTCACCTTTTGAAATTACAATATGTGAGACTCTACTCCATTAGGTATTTCTAGATGTTATGATTTGATGTACAGTTTCTTAGAGGGGAAAAAGTATCATCAGGTTACAGCAAGGACTTACAGCAAGGATCTGTGGTTGAAAATTAGGAGACATCCAACAGCTTCACAGCAAATAAAAACAGAAGCATGCTATGATGTTATGCCGCATGCACTGCCTGGCATTCATTCAGCTCACTGTAGCTGAAAAATAGCTGTAAGCATCTATGTTCCATTGACACTATGTTAATTATTATCATTGTCTCATCAGTAGTTTGTTTATGGCAGCTCTGGGTGACAAGGATACCAAGATACTCTGTCAAAGCCATCACCTGATGAGATTTTTATTGGCATAAGATCTTTTTTTTCCCTTAGTCAGCTACATTACAAAAATCACTGTTTCATTAAATGCAAATACTATTGCCTGCCTTTGGCTTTTTATAATAACCCTGATCAGGCATTGCATTAACTGGTTTCTTCACTCAGTCAGTATACGCCAATCTGTATCTTTTCTGAAGAAATTCATGTTATAACAGTAAAATATCAAATGGACACGTTGAAGCTTGCTTAATAAACCTTTTATTTCTGATTCTTCCATGTATGAAAGATATAAAATAAAATGTTATGGTCTAACTAAGGCAAATTCCATAGAAAGGTTAGCATTACAAGAGAAAGAGAGCAAATGTTTAATTGTTCTTCAGTTTCATTAATGAATACTTAGGTTTCAGTTTAGATCATTATTTTGCAACTTTTCCCTACTTTCCTTCCTTAATTGTCCATTCTAAAATCCCTTATGGAACAAAGCATATTCTAGCAAGGTAAATGATCTAGAGCCAAATGCATACAGGGAACTAAGTCTTTTGTTTTGATGGATGTTTGATAAGTGCCATGGATTTTACTGAGACCTTTTATATTTACCTAAAATCTATTTAAGCAGATCTTAGACATGCTAATTTTAGAAAGACAAAGATCACCTCACATGAGTTACTGGACAGTGTATACTTAAGCACTGAGACAATTGTGCTAGAGTAGATAGCATGAAGCTAGTTCTACCTTTAGCTTCAATTTTCCTCTTTGGCAGACACCAACTATGACAGATCTAAAATAATTGGTCCTTCTTCTCCCACAGTTTTTTGAACCTGGAAATTTGATACCTTTAGAAAAAAAATTAATTGAATTAGTATTTGAGGTTGTGAATAACAATATGAACAAAAGCTGGTTCAGTAAATTGTATTGTACTAACTACTGAGTTATTTCCGTATTTCATCTGATTATCTTTCACATTTATCTAACAGTTTTTCTTCTGGCAATTTTAATTATCTTTGTTATTAAATAGTTACACTATGTTATGCCGAACTGGGAACTGGCATTACTATGAGAAAAACATCATATAACTATACTTAAGAAACAATTCCTTTATCAAATATTCCTCCAACCTGATGATTTTTCTTTCTCATTTTGTGATGTTTGTCTTCATAGAATAATTTAGGTTGATAAAGAACTTTTAGATTGTTGAGTCCAATTGTTAACCCAGCACTGCCAAGTCCACCAAATCATTTAAATACCTCCAGGGACAGTAGATAGACAGACTCACCAGTTCCTTGGGCAGCCTGTTCCAATATTTGATATGCCTTTTCATGAAGAAATTTTTCCTAATCCAGTCTAAACCTTCCCTGGTGCATCTTTAAGTCCTTCACCAACTTCACTGCCCTTCTCTGGACATGCTCCAGCACCTCAATGTCTTTCATGCAGTGGCCCAAAAGTGGACACAGAACTTGTGGTGTGGCCTCATTAGTTCCGAGTACAGGGGGATGATCACTGCCCTGGTCCTGCTGGCCACACCATTGCTGATACAGGCCAAGATGTCAGAACACTGACATCTCATGTTCAGTCAGCAGTTGTCCAAAACCCCCATGTCTTTTTTCCACTGGGCTGCTTTCCAGGCACTCTTCCCCATTCCTGTAGTGTTGCATGGGGTTGCTGTGACCCAAGTGCAGGATCTGGCATTTGGCCTTGTTGAACCTGGTAAAATTGACCTCAGCTCATTGATCCAGCCTGTCCAGAAACCCTGAAGAGGCTTCCTACCCTCCAGCAGATCAACACTCCCACCCAACTTGGTGTTATCTGCAAACTGACTGAGGGTGCACTTGATCCTCTAACTCCAGATCATTACAACTGTGCTACACTACTACCTAGAGATGTAGCTATAGGAAGGAAAAGGCACACTGTGATTCTGGTATGAACCTCATCTTAATAGTGCTAAGTTATTAAGTTAAATCATCATGTGCCATTATTCAGCCAAATACACATTTTCTTTCATATCTCTTGGGCTAGCATTTCAAATGTATGTAATGTCAACCCAGTGTGTCTGAGGCTCTAGTTGATAGTGTCACATATCATCACCCAGATATTGACCTCAACAAGCCTTTCCATAGTGGGACTGCTTGAGAAACTATCAATAAGTGTAAACAATAATATCTTTTGTATCAAACAGTTGTTTCCCTGTCTATTGTTTACTTTCTAATGATAGTGCATGATTCATATTAGAAGAAATTCTCATATTAATTACTGCAGGAACCTTATTTTTTGAAAATATACTGTGAATATCAGATCAGTCCTTACCACATAGTGACAAGTAGAACAGCCATCATAAACAAAAGGATCACAAAAAATGTCTGAAACTACCAGGGTCTGTTTCATGCAAAAGATTTTAATATGCCTTAGTCATAGAATATCCTTTAAATGGTCATGGACCATTAGCAATATGCACGGAAGTTAGTAAGAAACAGTAAGTAAAAAACCATACACAAATTCAGAGTAACAATGCACAAAATTTTATACTTTAAAATGGTGATTAAAGGTAAGGAGTAATTACATCCAAAGAAGAGCAAAGAAAAAAATAAGAAGGATTTCCTGATGAAGCTGGATTTATAATAGAATTACTTGCTTTCTCCACTTGCACGTTTCCAGACACGGGGCTTTGAGACTAACAGTATTGAGATCAACCATTTGCAGAGCTGGAGACAGATAAGCACTGTATTCCATATATTACTCTTTTTGCTCACATTAGTGATGCTTCAAATTTTGTCATTATTTAGTTCTAAGTGATTTGTCTCCATTTATGATCCAAGTTGTTTGGCAACTAATTAAAAAAAAAATATTTCACGCCATAGACTCAAGGACTTTTGTCACAGCTTGCTTGGCTTATTCATGGCTAAAATTAAATTGTTACATAGTTACTAGTTACTTCAGTCAATACAAGATCACACATAAGGAAAACAGTTCATGTAAAAATAGCCAGTGATTTCTTAAAACAATTCACAATGGCTTGAAATTAGCCTTGATTTTTAACCTTTGCGCCCAAAATAAAAAGAATGAAAGACAATTTTTTAAATATATTTATAGTTCACAGAGTGTGCCTATGCTGCCACTTTGTACATAAAAAAAAACCCAACATCATAAATCTTCTCAATTAGGTTACAAGGTTTTTCTCTTACGAATTTGTATTTTTGTTTGGTTTACCTTTTCAAATAGTAATGCAGATACTAAGATTTTAGATTTTAATGAAATTCAGATGACTATGACTTTTAATGAGCTAGAACTAGGAAGGAACCAAGTGAAAGAAGCAAGAAAGGTTTGAAGACATTGAGCCAACAAGTTGGCCTAGAACTGATTAAGTTCTGGGACATGTCTTATGAGCTCCAGGCTTCTTCTGCTGATGGAGCCAGAACTTCATAGTTCACTCCCTATGATCTTCTCCCTTTATTTTGGGATGGAATTGGAAAAGTATCTCTTGAATCCATAAGTACAGTTCTAAAAGAAGAAATTCTGCTTAGCTTTGAACTATGATTAAAGGGTACAAGTCAAATGGACAATGGGGTAAGATTTTGTGTGTGTTTTGGTGTGCCTGTACTGAAAACATACCTTTCCATCATCCTTTAATCCATTTATTACTTACCCAAAGGACTTTTCTATCCTTTTATGATGTCAAGTTTCAGCCAGGAATGACTTTTTATGACCCTATTATACACCCATAAAAATGAAGTTTTACAATGGAAAAACTAACAGATGTTTATTTCTAGCTTTAAAAGAAGGAGCTTTGGACTCCAGAGTGAACATTGTTTTTATTTAAAAACAGTCAGTCTTCTGAGCTATTTGGCATTTTGACCTGGAAGTCTATATTCTGTTTTCTACAGTTTCTGTAGCTAGATCTATGACTCTTACAATGATATTATTTGTCCACTTTATCAATAAATTCTTATCCTTATTTTCTTTCCTTTATCAATAAATTCTTATTCTTAGCTCTTGAAAACATATTCTACATTTACAGTTGTCATTAAAAGTTGAGTTAGGAATGAAATTGGTTTCAAAATTTAATACTGAAAAATATGTATCTATATTTGAGTTTTCAATAAAAATGCAGGAATGAATGACTTAAAGCTTAAAAATTGATTTTTAAATGGGTTTTTAGAGGCAAGGAATTTTTAAATGGTACTAATTGATTTGTTATTTTGTAAAAAAACCCAAAACAGAACAAGTCCATTGTTAAAAATAGGTCAGAGTATTTTCAATGACAATTGCATAAAATGACCTGTAGGAATACTCAGTCCCTCCATTGCATTAATATGTTAGTGCCTATAGAAAAAAAGACTGAGAGATTATCTTATTTTGAAAGTGAGAAACATTATTGATATCTAACACATCAAAAAAATAAGCAACTGTTTCTACATATTACATCATCATTAATTCTTACCTATATGCTTAATTTGCTTGCATTTGTGGGGCTTTTCAAGACATATTTTTACCACAGTAAACAATGGGCTTGGAGTTCTAAACTGTGATAAATTAAACAACATACATAGCCCTATAAAGCTGTTATTTTGCCTATTAAATCAAGTGCAAAACACATACTTTGAATTCTGGTTATATGATGCTGCGATATTTGGTAATAGAGGAGCACCTTTAAGACTTAAAAAGATGACATACAAATGCACAGTGTAGTATATCTGGTGTATACAATACAAGGAAAATTGATGGAGCATTGCAACATAAGCCCTGCATTACTCATTTGCAGATGTATTTTAAACAGTCATTTCCTATAATCTCTCTGTATTTCCTCCACTGCTTTGCTAACTTTCCCTATAATGACTAGATTAAAAGGAATGTACTTTGTCAACAGCAAAGAAAATGGGCCTAATTCATTCTCTACCAATGCATAAACTTTTTACAATTTTGAAAAAGCCTTTTTCTTTAGGTTTTTTTTTTGTTGTTGTTTGTTTGTTTGTTTTTGGTTTTTTTTGGATTCACAGTAGAATGCCTCTATAACGAGAATCTGAAGTTATTATGGCTGCTTAACACAGATTGATTAGGTCTAATCACAGCTATGAAACTTCCCACAGAAAACAATCATAGTTTTACTATTGTACAGCCCTGATGTACCATGTCTGATGTGCCTATTCTGTTAAATTAGCATTATTCAGAATTTGGGTTCTCTTGTATAAGCTTTCTCAGAATGGAATCTACCCAATTTTGATGATGGTCTCTTGAAAATTTGAAAGGTGATTCAAAACATACCAAGTTGCAGGAAAGGAGGAGAACAGGGGAGACTGCAGAACTACACTATCGTACTTTGATAAATAAATCCTATCCATATCTATCTACTCAACTGTATTAAAAGAAAACATTATAAAAAGGAGTACACATGTAATGAGGAGAACAAAACATTACATATTAGATTACATGAAATACAACCCAAAGAAACCTTTGTAATAATTGCTATTATTGTCATCAGAACTTTCCTGAATGCAGTAAATATTTGAATCTTCAAAGTATGAATCAGAACTTTAAGTTCTCTCACTGCATCAGTGCACTCACTAATAATCTTATATATATATAAATTAACAGGCATTTTATAGATCACATAAATAGCATAAAATAATATCACTGAAACAGAAATTTTTCAGGACAGCCACACAACTTATTCAGTTAGGTTTTATCAAAATAG
The DNA here is from genome assembly GCA_013398175.1 of Climacteris rufus. Lineage (NCBI taxonomy): Eukaryota > Metazoa > Chordata > Aves > Passeriformes > Climacteridae > Climacteris > Climacteris rufus. The sequence continues at coordinate 38,437 of VZRZ01003578.1, read as the reverse complement.
TTGATAATCTGGGGCACCCTCTTTTGCTCAAAGGATAAAAGAATAAAAGTCCTCATGATGACAAATGTCAAAGGAAACAAGAAATAACTTAGGAAATCACTGAAATCTTTCAGTTAGGACATTAAATATACTTAGGAGGAAAAGAGGTATGTTGTAAGATAGTGTCTTATAAAATAGTTAGTAAATTAAATTAGAACTAAACCAAATCAAATTGACAAAATTCTATTTTATATCATAGGATGTTAGGATTATTTTTTCCTTCTCTTTCAGGCAATGTTATTTCCTATTTAATGTACCCATGGATCTACTTATTTTATAAGAGTTTTAAGTGCCCCCATGTTCAGGAAAGTACTTAATTTAAATGTACACTACAGAGATGTGCTCCCATGCGAGGTTGCATAGGTATTTTTGGTACAAGGAAGCACTCCAAGGAACACTCAGTTCACACACACATATACATCAATATAGACATGTAGGACCATAGCCACAGGCACAAATGAAGGCTTAACAAGATAATTAACAAAATTTTGAGAAGCAGGAAGTATTACCTGACCATTTCTTTTATTAATCAATTATGACCCACATTAGGTGAATGATTCATTGATGAAATTTATTCCTTCAAATGACTTATTAAAGCCTAAGAAATGTATAGATTAACTTAAATGGCATAACAGCAGAAATTTCTTGTAAGGGCTTGGGAAATAACCTGCATCGTGCTCTCTTCATCCTAAGGTTATCCAGAGGGGTATTTTAAAATGCCAGTTTCTTGGAAGGAAAACAAACATTAAGATAAATCCTGCATCCTAGGCTGGGCTGAGAGGAAAGGAGAGCCAGCAGAACTTTAGTAGGTGACATAATGGGGAGTATGGGCAATAAAATTAAGAAATACTGAAAATGCTCACTCCTGGGTGGGCAGGCACTACAAGGCAGCTTCGTGAGAAGGACAGCGTCAGGAGGCAGAGACAAGACAACATTAGGATAGATGTCATGCACGTTAAGAGAAAGAGATCTGAAACATTAACATCCTGATTTTTTTTTCTATACAATTATCAGTTGCAATTACACATCAAAAGAAACAAATCTACCCCCAGTTGTGATGGATGAACATCTGCACTTTCCAGACGTTCTTTTCCACAGGATTTCTTTGCAATAGCATAGAACAACCAATCAGTCATTTAATGACAGCATTATAACCCATTATGTTCAAGAGTCAATTACTCTAAGACCTTACAGTTTTATCACATACAATATGTCTAAATTGGATGCAATACTGTGGATCAATCAAATTCAAAATTTTATTTGAAACTGACTGTATAAGGCTACAAATTATTTATACTGGGGAGTGGGGAGGAGGAAGAACAGTCAAAATTACAAAACACCAAATAGTTGATGAGCCCTTAAAGAATTAACTACTTCTTTCATGGATACATGGCCTGTACACAAACAAGATAATTGCAGTTTAAAGAAAGTGTCTGGCACTTTCTCCATTTGTAACAAAGCCCAGAAATCAGCAAATACTGATTGGTTAATCGGAAACACAGAGCAGCATGTGGAACTCAGACCATATGTGAAAATGGGATTGTCACAGCAAGGACACTAAGGGTCACAGGACATACATCTGTAGGAAATCAGTCTTCATTAGTCCAGCTTCTCATGGAACATTGTGTTAGTATTATGTTCATGTATGGATATGCAATCATTAATAAAACAGAGCTATAAGTAACTTTTCAGAAATGGAATACAATCTATATCTAGTCTGTCCAAGGAATGAAGAAATGCACATCAGATGTATTATTTACAAATGTTACATTTTGCAGCATCTTGACATTTGCCTGTTTGTAAAGGCTACGGCTAATATATCTCAGTGGGCAATAAAAGCATTTATTCCTGTACTACTGTAAAAGAGGATATACTGCACCTGACTGTCAAAATAGTTGCAATTTCATTACTGGAAAATAAGATCTTCACTGGCTGTAAGAGACCATTACTCCATCAAAATCAATATTGTTGATTGATTGTAACAGGGGAAGTGTTAGAAACATAGATCAAAACCTCTTTGTAATTTTTTGGGGGGTTTTTTGGTAATAATAACCCATATACCAAATCACTTTTCACAAATAGTTCAGTGTGTCTTTAATGGGTAAATCTGGAATTTAATCAAATTACATGTAAATAAGCATTAATTAAGGCCAAAAGATGGGCCAAACATTTAGGTTTTCAATTGTAGCGATAGGTGCTACAAGCAGCACCAGAGGATGGGAAAGGATACTTGGATATTTAAACAGCATGAAAGAAGCTCAGATTATGAACACATGAACAAATATAAAAAGTCACCAGTTTCAGGCAAGTTAATAAATACATGGCAAAATATTCTACAAATTCAGAAACCACAGGTGATGTTCTATCATTAGGCTAGTTTGTATTCTAGAAAATTGAGGCTGACAATATTAAGAAATTCAGTTACGGTTCTGTTTAAAAGCATTTAATAAAAACATGTTGCCTTTCTCTTATCACAAAAAGTTGTCCACTGCCTTCAGTTTTAAATGTCATCACTTAAGAAAATGAACAACTTAAATGAAAGTGTTCTATTAATTTCTTCATGAAAACACCATTTCTACCATAAAAGTGAAATGTCTGCATTAGTTCAAAGTAACAGGATAGACGGAACTTTGATTTGACTACTTTAAAAATTAAAAAGTTAATTTTAAAATACAGTACTCTGTGATGCATGCATGGTATCTTTAAGGTATGTTTATAAAAGAACAACTAGGTTTCTTTTTTTATGAAAATTGTTTTCTTCTTCTTCATACCTAGGTATTCCTCCTTAGATGAGGAGCTGCTTCTTCCCTCTCTTCTTTTAATTATGGAAATGCCATAAATAGATAAATAAATAAACATAAATAAATAAATACATAAATAAATATTTAGGTTAAATATTTGCCAATACTCCAGATACCACTAAATTACCTGAAGCGGCACTCTTGTTCACATAATCAAACCAGTTGCTAATGTGGGAAATTTCACTCTACACCAGCTGGGATTTTCATACTACCTTAGACCAGGGTCTGCCTTCTGGGTTCACTTGGAAGGGTTTGGGTTTTTTTATCCTTCGCAGGTTTTTCTTGTTTTTTTTTTAATTCCTCATATTGCAGGTATGTAGGGCTGCTGGTGTCTGTGATCACATCTCTATTCTTTCCATTACACAATACGATATTGGCTGTCTCTTTATTTAACATTAATTTCTGGTAGCGGATAGAGAAGCATGTAACAGTTCTGGGGATCTGACAACCCATGGACATTTTTGAGTACTTTTATTGCACTGTCATCTGTGACAGCAATGAATTCGATTTGGTGTCCTAGATGTTTACTTCAGTTGCTACCTTAATAGACAAGAAAAATATAGAGAAAAAGTTCCCTTCTAGATTTTTAACTCTACTTTCTGTACTGGAAGGTGCAACTAGACTATAATGTTTAATAGCTCTTCATCTCTATCTTACATCCGTTTGCTTAAATGCTATGTCATTCTGTGGATTGGCAATTATAAGTCAGGGGGATTTGAACTACTCCCTCAGGTTATTCTTTCTGTCTATTTTATTAAAAATATGTTTTTGTTACTAGAGTAAAAAGAAATTGAAAGCTAATAGATTTGACTCTTCTATCTGCAATAAACCTCTGGACGGATACTTAATGAGAATGTGTATATCTAGGATAATCAAACAAAGCACATCCCTAACCAGCATAGGTTAGAGAGACAGGAAATCCTACATTTCTTACTCAGACACAATTTCCATAAAAACAAAATAAGTTTTTGTTATCCTGTAATCTAGTCAACTCACATTCTCTGTCAAAAACTATAACATGCACATTCCTTCTGACTCAATATGATCAACTCTCTCCTGTCACTTTCAGTATCAAAGCTCACATTGCAGCTTCGGTGGTTTCACTAGGATTCCTATTCTGTGTTTACAAGGAATTAGCTTTCTGTAGCCAAATCAGTAATAAATTCTGTTGATAATGTTATTAAGAAAGTAGGGCAACCAGATTACAGATCTGTCTGACACCAGAATAATGCATATTCTAAATTGCCATTTTAAATAAATGGGATAAGATTGTCAATAAGAATATTAAAGAAACAAACAAAAAAAACCAAAAAAACCCAAAACAAAACAAAAAAAACCAACAACAACAACAAAAAAAACAGTCAAAACTCGAGTCACAAAGTACCAGACTTAAAAAAAGAAAAAACAAAAAGAACAAAAAGAACAAAAAAACCTCAAAGCAGGTCCTACAGCAGAATATTCACTGTATTTACATGAGTTTTCTGGTACAGCTTAAAATACCTGCTGGGAAATTCATGACAAATTTTATTCATTATATTTTCAAAATCCTTTATGACTTCCTGCAAGGCATAAAGCAACAGACTGACATTCATATAGAAAGCAGAGTCATGGCATCACTACCACACAGTGTGCAAATCCAAAGGAATGTTCCTGTCCCCGTGACTGACTGGGAGCCACTAGGAAGAGTCTTTGCCTGCTGTAGTGTCATCTGAAGATGAACTGCTGTGGGGTTAACTGCAATAAACATGTATTTTTTCCTTCTCTAAGAAGCATTTGCTCTGCATCCCAGACTGCGGATTTTGAAGAACGAAGCTGAGCCTGTGCATCTGCTGTTTGCTGAGTACTGACTCAATTCCCCCCCATCCTGCTGTCCCACATAATTATTTTGTGGAGTGTGGGTTAAGAGAAAGACCTGGTATTACGCACTGCTGTTTTTCTTCTCCAGATATGTAGTTTACACCATTTCTGGAACTACTCTCTATCTCCTAATTTGCCACAAAGATCACAGAAGCATTCGCTTTTACAATGGCATGAAAATGAAACTATGTACAACCTGAATTAAAAATTGCACTACGCAAATCTTGTCAAGTTTTTTATTAGGAAATATTTTTTAGTTACCAAATGTGATTGCACATGCAACCTTTATTTAACTGGTTTATTATTTTGATTGCATACCTCCAAAGTATGTTTTCAACTAATGTAATTGTGTTAATTTGCATCTTGAAAGAGCACCTTTGCAAAACTGAGCATTTTATCAAGGTTATTCCTGCTGAATCAAATTAAATTCACACACATAGTTGTAATAATTACCTCAATATTACTGAGGTAATAATTACCTCAATAGTCAAAACCTCAGCATTGACTATAGAAAAAGAAAAATCAAAATGTTCAAATCTTCTTACCTTAATACAATTAAAATTTTTAATATAAAATTGATTTTAATTGAGATAAATATAAAAATAAATTATTTCTGGATGCCAGAGAATTCTTAAAAACAAGACCTGAACAAACAGGATGTGATAGAGACAGAATCCTTCCCCTTATTATAGAGATAGGAAGAGATAAAGTGTCCTAGTCAACAGTTGATCAAGCGGTTGCTGTTCAACATAAAGTTTAACAATATATTGCATAGCTCTTGCCTTGATCTTACTCACAGGTGATTTGTACCCTCTTACTTAAACCAGTGACCAAACCTATATTTGTTGCATATTTTTTCTAAGAGGGCTTTTTTTTTGCAAGTGAGTACATAAAGGCTTCCTTTATTTCAATGAAAAAGTGCTTAATGCATTTTTTTTTAAATAGGGCATACTACATCAAGGTGAACTGATTTTTCACCACTAAAATTCAAATTTTAGATCATAAAACTTTAAATTACTAGAAAATAGAATAAACAGTTAAACTCAAGTGACTTTTGAGCCTATGCAACTCTAAAATACTTCTGCTTAGTGACTGCAGCCAACTAAACTACTGTCTACAACTTTGTTCCCTCTGAATTTCATGCACCCATGAAAAGAGCAAACATCACACAGCGTGTATGATCCCTTTCCAGGTCTTGTTCATACCTATGCCTCTGTGCAAGAGAACCGCAGAACCACAGCACTTACATTTCTTTTTGGGTCTCTAGACTCTACAGAACTGAGGTAGGAGAAGAAGGTGGTATAGGGGATAATATTGGAATATCACCACATTTCTTGGCCTCTAAAAATGAGAGAGAAGGTTTGCTTAAACTAGAAATAATACTGTATGCACGGATCCAATAACACACAGATTAAATAATCCGTTATACACAAAACTGGAATGAAATATCCAGATTAACGGCACCAAAAGAGCCCTCTGGATATATTCACAGGTGACTAGTTTAATTATGTGGAATCTCATAAATTAACGGCATTATTCCAAACCTGATGAGTTGTGCCACAGTTATGCTGATAGAGTTAAGATTAAAAAAAATGGGGATGTAACAGCCTGCCTTGTTATCACTGTGTATGTTGTCACAGCTTTGCAGTGAACTGTGACTGAGATGTATTAGCAGGTTAAAAGGGCAAAGCTTTTCAATTTTTTAAAATTCTAGAAAATGGATGACATTCAAAGAAAAGCTTACCCTTAGCAGGGAACCAAACAAAGTGGTATTGTTACAATATATATTCTTAAAGAGGGAAAAAGGAAACAAACAAATGCAGACATTGTTATTAAAAGACTCTACTTCATGCCAGGCTGCTTCTATATGTTTATTGTGTACAATTTACTGCTTAAAACCCCTGTAAAGCTCACACAGTGATTTGGATAAAACCAGAAAGAAAACTGCTATGTCTCTTGCTTCCTGGAGTGGCAGAAGTTGGGTCAGAGGTGAGATTTCAATGAATTACGCTCGTAAGTTCCTATCAATTATTGATAACAGTATAGTTAGATGCATTATTTTATCTCAAATTAGGGTCATGCAACTGGGTATTCACAGGAGCTCTCTCCAGCAGCTTTATGCAAGTGTTGGCAGCTGAATGAGGTTGGACTGACAACATCATCTTTAAAGAAACAGATAATTAAGTATCTCCCAATCATCTGTCCTCTCTTCCCTTCTCCCCCCCTTTTCAAAAGGTTAACACTTGAATGCTTTAAAATCTGAGTAATAAGAAAAAGAGTGTGATGACCTGCTAAATTTTCTAACTTTTATTACTTTCAAAGACATTTTTAAAATTTAATGTCCCACAATAATTTTGCTAAAGCTCAAATGTTTTTCCATTTAGTAAAGCACAGAATACTTGCCCTCTGTGGCAAGATGAAGACTCAGGTTAGTAAGATAATCAATTCACACTGCAATAATTAGTAAGATTATTAAGTTTGTTGCAAAGGGGTTAAGGGAGAAAGCTCACTACATACTTCTACTTCATCAACTCTTTTCTCAAATTACATCACATTTTTCTCTAGTGCAGGAGTTTCTAGCATACATAAAAAGGATGATGTATCCTTTGATAGTCAGTGCCTTGGTCTGAATTTCAGAGAGTATCAATTCAGTCCTAGATGCCCCGGAAAATAATTTACATCTTTATATACCTATTTCACTATTCTTGAAGATTTCATCTAACCTCTTACATATTCATGGACTCTGGCAGAGAAATTATAAAAACACATAGAGCTAACAATGTAAATATCATTGAAACTTGAATTCTCTTCCTTAATTCTGCAATGATTTCTAAGGTGTTAAAGCATAAATTATTATTTGAAAGACAAAGGCAACCCTCTAAAGACAACATTAAAACTAGAGATTGAGCAGGACATCATGGATCTGTAAGCATTTCTTATTTCAGTTTGGAGTTGAAACGGGATCCCTATAAACCATCTGCTTCCCACATGGCGACATTTCCTGTGTAAGGAAGGCCAGTACAGAGCTGTAACAGGATGTCTACACTTACTTACACCTATAGTCCTTTTAAACTGTGAAAAACTAACCACATATAGAAAGGCTTTCAGAGTGCAAGTTGATGAGAGACCATCATGCTTCTTCAGTAACATTTCAGATGTGGTATTTTACATGTGGCCTTGTGTTAAGAAGCCATTAGAGAGGATTTGACATGATAATCCTGCTGTCTTTATGCTGTTTGCTTACCTATAAAAGTCAAAAGTCCTAAGAGAAATGTTTGGCATACACCTCTTTAGCCTTTGGATTCTGGAAACCAAGGATAAAAACATATCCTTGGAACACTCCATCTATAACCTTTTCCCACAATGTAAAACAAAGGACTTGCATCTAATAACTGCTACCTTGAGGACTTATGCAGTTCTTAGACCTTTTTTAAAAAGCCATTTTTTCCGGATGCCTTATAAGCATGTCTTATTCAACCAAAAATATTGTTACATAAAATGCCATTCAAAGTATTTATTTACCATGATGTTTGTTGTGAATCATCTATTTACAAATGAAGTGTGGTCATTTGTTTCTAAACTGTTAGCCTATAGGCTTATAGAGTCATTGTTGATCAATTTCTGGGTAAAAGCACAGGTTAATCTTTGCCACACAATTTAGTCTACATGATGGGAAAATTTTGTTAATATCCAATGACATAAAAAAAAGTCTTAACAATATTAAAAATATATTTTATAAATCCCTTCATGGCTGAGTTTATAATATTAATCTACTGCTGTTACATCAGTCAGTATTGCATCTCCTTTTTGTAAATGACTGAATATTTGTACTTTTTTGTATGTATATTTAGCACACTAGAAAAAATACTCTTTCACTTCTTTCATAATGGTAATAAAAAGAACATGATTATTTTTTACTTGTCTATAAAAAATGTCCCCACAGCAACCTGAATTTGATTAGGCCAGTATATCAAATATACATATGGAACTGTGAACACAAAGTAGGGCTTACTGAAATGTATGTACAAATTAGATGCAATATTTAATAACTCAGAGAACCCTTGTTAATGTAATACTTTTTTTCTGCATTCAGTTATTTGAAATTGAAGTGATTTCTAGCCAGGACATGCTGGGTTTTTAGTGTTTAAATCAGCCCTCCTTTATCAACATACAGATCATAACTGCTGTAATGAAATATCTCAGACCTTGAAAATTTGAACACAGTGATGAAATACTAAGAAAACAGTTTTTATTCCTAAGTGTAAAATTAATTTCAAGTCTGTTGCAAACAAAGACAAAATACCAAACAATAGAGTTTGCTCTCTTCCCTAAAATAAGACTTCATTGAACTATAGAAAACAAAATCTAAATCTTATTAAAACTGATGGAATTGGAACACTTAAAGACACTTTAAATGATCTTAGGATGCACACTTTCCACCTCGGGCTTAAGACAGGAAGTTAGTTTTAAGAAGTACTTAATACTACATGAATCCTAAGCAAAGGAAATTGGCTTCAATGTTTTAAAACATAAGGTCAGTGGATATTGCACTGATTCAATGTGATAGACAAAAGACCTGAATGTTTAGATGTGAACTACTCATTTCAGATTCATTGCTATTTCTCTACTGCATTTATTGGAGTCTAGAATCTCCAAAAAACCACTCTGTGTTCATTCTACCTCAATGGTAACTGCATTTAGTTTTGCTTAAAATAGAGAATTAATCACTGCCAGTATATTTTTTTCTCTGACAGTGCTTAAAGTTTGCAGTGAAATTAGAAAATGATTGTTAATTTACACATACAAGATAATTTTATGTGACTTAAGAAAGATTAAATGGAACAATCAGGAGTGACAGTGGAAGAAATTAAATCAGGATATGAATGAGTGCTGTTTTATACTGTAGGTGTTCCTGCAAAACCTAATGCTAATACTTATACTCACCAGTTAATCACTTCCCATACTCTTTTTCAAATATTAACCTTTTAAAAAGTTGAATTAGCTTAAGAATAACTTGATATATTATTAGGACTCATTTAAAAAGTCCATGCCGAAAAAGAATGGTTCTCTTTTTTAAACAGTTTTTAATTATTATGAGGCTTATATGAAGAGGAAAATATATTTTAACAAGCATCCACACAAGTGGTCTGATTATGCTATTCTAATCTGCAAACCTAATTATCACCTTCTTATGGAGTACAAGGAACAGCTTTAGAAGAAAATTAATGTATCCTATCAGTGGGACAGTTTGTCACTTTATTAAATAATCATCTTCTTCACAAATAAAATTGTTAGAAGCTTCATTGTATTAAGGAAAAAATAAAGCCCCTCACACCATTACATATTAAAATTAACTTCCCACCGTTTCTTTAATGGTCTATTAAGCCTTCACTGTGGTGGATTATGAAGTACAAATGAAGATATCAACTGTTTCTAAAACTGTAAGAAACAAATATGTTCTATGTGCATTTTTTATTATGGTGAGCTATAATTTAGCAAACATTTAAATTATTTTCACTAGTTTCCAATGTAGAAAACGTATGTTAAATCCAAAGTAGATAACGTAATTTATTTTTCCTCTTTTTGTTCTCAATCATAAGCTGTGGCACCAACCTAACATCTCTCTATGTCTAGTTCTTCTTCTGTAAAGGTGACAATTAATATTCTATATTGCAACCTCGAAGACAAAACCAAGCCAAACATAATCTGAGGTGCTGCCAAGGATGCCCCTGGAATCAATCTTTACACTCACCTATGCCACAAAAAATAGAAATCCTAACAGAAATACTTAATATATCATTATTTAAAATATCATTCTACCTAGGACTGAAATTTGACCTCTATGTCTACAAAGACTCTTTGTAAAGTAATTGCAGAATGTCACAGCTTGTGAAGACATACAGGAATCCAGCTTGTAAACCAATACAGGTCATATTGTCTCCCCTGCAATGAAGTAAATCCTATTTGGCTCAGCAGTAACTAAAGATTCTTTTTCACTGGTCATTCCAGTGAAAAAATATGGTGCAGGTTGTTACCTTTGGGTTTTTCCCTCTCAGGATACATGACTTCCATGCAGAGCTAACCTGGATTATTTTTAGCTGTCTTTGATTAGGCTATATTATGCAGTGAAACACAAAAAAACCCTCCACACAATGAAGCAAATTCTAATGGATTTTTCATCTAGAAAGAGTTGTTAGCTAACAGATGGAATATCAGTTTAAAGCTACATATAAACACATACTTAGCTACCTCTTACTAACTGTCTCTGGTGAGTCAACATATATCACCTGGGATTTTGGAGACATGGTTTGTGTACACCATATTTGCATTAAAGACTTAAAATTAATATTTGGCATCTCAGGCAACTGCTCTTACCTTTGCAATTGTCGCTACAGTTTTCATTGTTACCTGCTGGACTTGTCACCCTGGCAGCAGGACAGCATAATCATCATCCAAAGCCCTTGGATGAACCTATACTGTTCAGGTGTTCTGCTTTGTATAAATAAACACTCACCATTCCACAAACAAAGAAACAAACCCCCAAGCCTTCTGTCACAAGGCAACTTGTACTTTACTTAATCAGCACAGAGGGAGAAGGTGAGTTTTAATCAGGGGGATGCAGCTGGGACTGTCTCATTTCAAGCAAGCACTGCAGCTCTCAGCACCAACTGCAAGAGAGGCAAGGTTTCCTTTCTGTCATGGAGGCAGGTTCTGTTTTTTTCACATGAGGGAAACTATTTCCTGCCCAGCACTATCTCCAAGGAAGCTTTACTAAATACGTATTTTTTCCTCCTTCCAGAAAGCAGGAAACTTTGTTCTCATGGGCAATCTAGAATTTCATAAGGTTAAGAACTATAGTGATACTGATTTTCCTTAAGTATTATCTGATACAGTTAAAAGCTCACCTCTTGTGGCTTGTGGGTAAGATATATCCAGCCATAAAAATTGTTCAATATTCTGTGATATTATACATGGCACATTACCAGTAGTCTGTAAAATAAGACAATCAGTTTGAAATACTGGAGGTTACTTAATTTTAATGTACAAGACAGTACCCTGGGTCAATGAAACAAGCCATGAAGTCATTGTTTTTATAGTAAACTCTACCACTCTGCATTTTTTAACAACTGTGAATATCAAAAGCAGGTCTTATGACAAAAGGTGAAAAATATAAAAGCTGAGATAGATCAGGATTTCATTTCACTCTCTGACACTGCCAGACAACAGGTCTGTGCTTATTCCCAAACCTAAAGTCTTGAAGAACAGAACAAGATAATATTCATAGTTAGGTATGTCAGAGTGCTTTCAAAAAAAAAAAAAAAAAAAAAAAAAAAAAAAAAAAAAAAAAAAACACAAAAAAAAAATAAATTAAAAAAAAAAAAAAAANNNAAAAAAACCCATAAAAGTAATTAATTCTAGAAAAATAGGATAGGAGTTACTTAGTCTGCAGCAGCATTGATACCTTGCATCATGTTTCTGAACAGACTCACATGAGGAAGAATCACTTCTCTGAAACTTACACCACTTTTCATTTTTTCAGCATGCATTGGGCTTTAATTTCTATATGTTTTCAAAAGGGATTGCACCTCTAGAAGCTTTCTCACTGTGCACTAAAATCTTGGCACAGAAAACGAATATATCTTTTTCCAAGCCACAGGTTCTAGCGTGCTACAACTTCAGAGCATTAAATGGCCATATTTATGGTTTTATTACTTAGCTTTACATTGTCAAAGAGTATTCTGGTAGAAATGTACACCATACACAGATTTACATCACCTTATTTCACGGAGAAGAAAAGTGTTATGAAAAAGGTAGACATTATTCAATACAGGACTCAAAAAAATTAATAAATATATCAAACAAAGAAACACTTAAGGTTCAAGAAAGAGACATGGCTGAAAAGCACTTTCTTTTTGCTCTGTCAGCTTCTCCTTTTCCCTTTTTATTAAAATACTAAACCATGAGCATTAAGTAGCTCTTAATTTAGCTTTATAATAAAAATTTAAATCCTTCTTAACCAAGAGTACAGTTTTGTTGAAACCTGTATCCTTGATTATTTTATAAGGTGAAGGAACAATATTAAGAAAGGCAAGGAAAAAAGGAGTCAAATCAGAAAGAGAAACAAGGGAAGTCCTAAGATGCCAGAGGAAGGAAAAGATGAGTGCGCCTTCTAGCAAGAACAAATTTGTAAGTTAAAACTTAATCTCAAAGACTTCCTTCACTTGAGACAGCTAAAATACATTTGGTAAGGACTAAGAAGTTGGTATAATACGGGAGACTAGGGAACACTAGCTTGTGATCCAGTGCACTCATATTTTATGCAGTGCAAACATGTTTTATCCAGTACTTCAGCCACAGCTCCACTTTGTAATGCAGCACGCTTCCAGGATGGCAGAGCTGGTGCCAACTGAGATGGCTCTGGAAGTACAAGCATAACAGCCATAGTGTTATTGCCTTTAGTAGTTTAAATTATTTAATTATTGAATTATTGTCCTTTAGTAGTTTAAATCTACCCTAAACATCAGAACATTTGGTCTTGTGCTTAATGCAGACCTTGCAATGCCATCCAGCTTAGAAGCAGTTCATTACTCAGGTTGTCCATGACTGTCCATGAAGAATTTTGAGAAGCTGCCAGAGTCAGTGAAGGTTCAGAGTAGCCCTGACAGTTCTTTCTGTACGTTTAAGTAGTTCTCTCTTTGGCAGTGTTTGCTGTGTCTAATACGTCTCTCTGACACGGGACATGGGACTGTTCTGTGCCATGCCTATGTTCCCTTATTCTACCATTTTAGTGTCTTTGGGCATTGTAAGTTTATAATGAGACCACCCAGTCTGACCACTCATGAGACTCTCTGGCAGTCACACTCCCAACTCCAGAGACTGTCATTGCTGGGATGGAAGCGCCATTAGAGCAGGCAGCTCCAGTGAGCTGACAGGTGCCTAATCTCTACACACCCCACTCACAGGCTGGGAGACCAGGTTTCCTCACCGGTTAGGCTCTAGATTTCCTGCAGCAGAGTCTCAGATGTCTCATTCCATAAAGCAATGGATTCACAGCACAGTAACAGAGAGACAATTCGAGCTGGTTCCCCTGAGGAGGGACCCCCAACACAGGATCCTGGGCTTTTATATTCTCACAGTCTAAAGCCTGCGCAAGTGTCTTCCTCCTGAGTCTCTGGCTCCTGCTGTGGCTCTCAGTGTCTATTCACCTGGCTGGCACCACAGGTCCTTGTGCCCTTTGTTATACAAAGAGTTGGCAGTTCACGGCTTCTTTACTCCTGCTCCCACCCAGAGCTCAATCCCAATCTTGTGCTGCAGCTTGCAAACTGAGCTACCTGCACCAGACATATTCCTATACAAGATAGTGGCAAAGAAACTTTGGTAGACAGAAGGAAGACTACTGTGCACTTATGAATTATACCAGACTGCAAATACTTTAGATTAGTGTCTGTGCCCTCCTATTCTAGCTTTAACACAAGCTGTTAGGAATCTCTCATTCTGGCATGCAGATACTGTTGTACTACACATAAAGCATCACCTTTGCAGTAGAGGTGTCCAGGTTCATTGATACTTACTTTGCTGGTTTGGGTAAAGTAGTGAATGAATATTGTTAGTAATTTAAGCAGTATATTAAAAACTTAGCATTTCATCAGACTTTAAAGAATATAAAACTTCTTCTTCATCCAGCAACATCATGACAGAGTCGAATTACCACCTGTTTACTTGTTTTCTGCATTTCTGGTGCAGTTGTGAACTATGTCATTTGTATTTGCATTGTAGTCCTGCTTCTATTTTGTTGTTTAGTGATTAAAACACTTTCCGAGTAAGAGAGTGTATCTGATTACTCCTTGTAAGGGGCACCTGAACTCCAACCTCCCTCTTCCTGGCTGACTACCCTCACTATGATGCCAGTGTAAAATCACGGCGGCAGTGTCCTGGCTGCTGTGCCGCTTTCCTACTGCAAGGCTTGTTTGGATAAACCCTACTTAATTAGGTCAATCCACTCAGGTTTAATTTTTAAAAGCCCACAACAATTTGTCAATTAAATTTATGTTCCCAAATCGCTTCCACTGAAGATTTACACTACAATTCTCTATGAAATCAAAGCAGCTAAACATATTGAAGATTTCATTCACTGTGAATATTCAGCCATCTCATACCAGCAAGAAGAACATATTTCTTTGAGTAACACTTTTTTCTTTCTTTGAACATCAACAAAATCTTGATAAAAACCCTAGATTGACAGCTTAACACAGCTTTCAAAGCTTTACTATCAAAATCCAAATCACTTAAGAAGCTTCTGCTACTTCTGCTGCTACTATAGTTTTTAATATATCATCATAACCAAGAGAAAAAAATCCAAGAAGTATTTTAGCTCATAAAAAAAAAAATCAATGTTGCCCTTGTTTTTTATATATTGTGAGCACAGATACACTAACCACAGAGAAAGTTCTGCAGTTGGCCATTATACTCCCAAATCACAAGTTACTGTTCCAAAGAGCATTCGATGCCTTTAGACATCTTCATAATTGGCTCAGAAATAGCATGCTGCAAGAAAGGTTAACAGACCTTGCTGTCCCTCATATGGACAAATCTTTATTAAAAACAGCATAACTGAAAGGTTCTCAAGAATCAGGAAACCATATTACTTGCACCTCTTCCCTAAGTTTAATTTGAACAAAAAACTGGCAAAACTAACAGACAGTTTCTTCCTCCGACTATTAAATCAAAATTGTAAGTAGCTTTTACCATATCTACCTATGCCACGTGGATTCAAATGATACTCTGGTTCTGAATTTAGCTCATCAGGAAAAAAATTAATGTAAGTTCAATTTTTAAAAAAATAGTATTAATTTATTAACCTAACAAACAGCATTAATTTTTGCCATAACTAAGTTGACTTACAGGGATTGAAACTGGACAGAATTGAAAACTTTCCAAGCTTAATAAATTGCAAGTAGCTACTTGATAACAGTTTTTTATGTCCAATGATTTTCTCCTTTTCCTCTTGTGATCCATTTTATGCCATGTCAAGTGAACATAGAAGCATCGAGCTCATTCTCGCAATCCCTGATCAGTAATGAATTTGCATTTCTGTAACTACTACTCATTAAAACTTAGAGAAACAATACCAAAATTACATTGTTCCCCACACGTTTCTTCACCCATCTTGTATCCTGTCTTGGCAGTTTCTCCTCAGAGTGCTCCTGGATATTTTGAACTGGAAGGAGCCAGGGGTATGCTGATCCTTAGACAGCAATCTGCCACATGTCTTGTTGATCTGAACCCTTATACCCAAATAAGGGCTGAACATTATTAGAACACTTGAGACAGATAAGATACATACAATGTGTATTTCCTGAAGGGCAAACAGAGGGCTAATTAAACATGAACTATTTTTGTTTGTGCAATCTGTCACAATTTTTTGAATTCCCACAATTTCTCTGTGTGACACAGGAAAAAGTTGAAAGCAGGATCCTAGTGCCCTGCCCACTGTTGAAACAGCAAATGACCATTTGTTAATCTTGTATTTCAGAAGCAGATGTAGATCAATAGTTGCCAATCACTCAGCAATAGAATTGCAAGAGAAGCCAGAGAGGAATTCTTTCAGTGGCATGACAGCACACAGAAATATCCTAAAATGAGTAAGCCTGTCTTAGGAACATCAAGAACGTAAGAAATTATATGACTTAGTGTCAAAGGCATAAATGACCAAAATAGCTTTCCCAAAACACACCTGAACTTCTGTTAGGCAGACTATGAAGTGTCATGAGAGAAAGACGGACAATACAACTTTAAACCACTTTCATCTCTTAGATAAACTTGGCTTCAATAGTAGCAGTGTCACCTATCAGAATAAGCAACTGCCATTCCCTTTAAATCACCAAGTCAGCCAATACATTTCTCTGGTGATGATTTTTGTTTTGTACTTTTTTCTGATCATATATTTAAAAATGTGTTTCACAAACACACACACACACACACACACACACACACACACACACAAATACTGAAAAAATATTTTGGCCACCATTACACTATATGAAAAAAATAGAAAAAGAAAACACAAATATGAAAGAATAGAAAATATAGTTTGGGTATATCAATGCTAAAGAAATACTTAAATACTGAGATAAATACTTATCAATTTTGATTATATCCTTATGTTCTTATCAGGTGAAATAAAAAGAAGCAGTAGTTATTATTTTAAAATTAAAACCAAACCCCAAAATGATTCTGAAGGCAATGTTAGCAACAATGCAGTTATAACAATAGCTACTATTTTACAGGTGCATCTATCATTCAATTTTTATAGAAATGCATTACATGAATTGCTGTGTTATTAAAAACAAGTATTTTCAAAATAGTTTATTCGGAAAAATATATCCTATGTTAATAAAATGAAGATATAAATTGGAAGTGAATAATAACTTTTACTGAGAGAGAGCCACCTGATTGATCTTATTTTCTAAGATATAAAATGATAATGTACTGCATACTGTAAGTTTGGAAATACTTCTAGCTTTACACATCTCTTAGAAAGGGTTATGCAACCTACTGCAATAAAAATAAGGAACTTGGAATCAGATAAGAAAGCAGTCATATTGCTTATATGAAAACACATAGACATGAGCCAGGCAAACTACATTCCAAGGGGATAAAGAGGCAAATGGAAAATGTTATTTGAAATGATGGAGATGGTGACGTGACACAGGTTCTTTATTTTATATATTAAGAACTTTGAATCACTTCAGTTATATAATTAACAAAGATAAGAACTTTGGTTATTTAATCAGGACCTGACATACTGGTTGAAAGCACTGCTTTTCAAGTAATCTATTAAAAAATGAAATTTGAACAGTGCTACTAATATAGGGTTAGGATTCTTTAAATATTCTTTAAAAATTTCTTTAAATATTCTTTAAAATATTCTTTCCAATTCCCGAAGTTTGTCTAATATGATGCAAATCAATTTGCAATTTCAGAGTGAAGAGTTGGAAGCCTGGAGTATATTAGTCACAACATTCAGAATCTGAAGCAAAACTAGGACCTAATTTTTGTGAGTTTAAGAACAAGGCAAGTAAAAGTACATGTTGTATACTGTATCAGTCTCTGCTGTACTAAAAGAGTATTTAGGCTCTCCTCATTTTCTATGGGTTCTGTAGCAGGGACTTAATTACTGGAATTCAAGGATTTTTAAAAAGCCCCATAAATCCCCCACAGTTCAGAGTAAAGGTTTTCATGTTGTGATTAAATTTTCATTTCTTCGTACTAAAGAGTAATGTGTTTATGTTTATTAAATAGGAAGTGTAAAATTTATCCCTTAACAATTCATTTCACTGCTTTTAATGGCTTGGATATTGTCAATAATATTATATGTAAGTGTGTTGTGGCCACTTAGTGACCTTGACTGGATTTTGAAAGAAGGTTTTGTTGGGTTTGCAACATATATGAGAAAGGACTGCTGCTTAACTGTTTATAAAGCCCAGCATCTGTTGTAAACATGAAATATAGCCACACCAAACTTCTGTAAAGACTTGCCATTTACTTCCGAGATTTGAAGATTAATTCATTCAAAAGAAGCTTGAAGCTGCAAATCTACGTGTTAGTATTCATTAGTTCTGATTATAATCCATCTCCAATTTTATTACAACATGCTTTCTTTAGTGTGTTTATGGAAAAAACAAGGAAATTAACCTTATTGATTTGTATAGAAATACTTGACCACACTTCATCAACAAGGAGCAAATAGCAAGCTATATTTCAGCAGTTTTGTTACAATATTTTTCATATCTGCTATAGACTCCTTTCATACCTGAATTTACTACAAATGAGAGAAGTTAGAAAACTTTTTATATCGTTGTGTTATTCATTATTATTTCAAATGGTGTGAGTATACAGTGGAAGAGACCAAGATTTAATTCCTATTGAGTTACATTTGCCTTTAATACATTACAATAAAAGATGGTAGTTTTAATTAATTAAGGAATCCACTAGGCACTTCAATCCATAGAAAAGGTTCAATGACCTGCTCTGGGTAACGAAACATCATCTGCGATAAATTTCTTTACCAGCCTGATACTAGTTGAAGAAAATTAGATTTTATTGACCTTGGTCTATAGCATATGGATAGACCTTTTGTGAATCAACAGTTTGTTACTTCCACAATGCATGCTGGGCCAATCCCTCTATATGACTGTGCATCAGAAACAGTTCTGTCTCCTAGAAATGCAATGATTTTAGCCTTTTAACATTAACCCTGATACACTTTACTTGACAATTTCTAAAGTGACTATTTCTTTAAAAACTGGGTATCATTACATATTTATAAACACATGACTTTCTTCAAAGAAAAAAAAAACAAGCTACATTCCCATATCTTGTCAATAGTAAGAGTATATATGCCAGTTATTTGTTTTCAAAAGTGCAGAATGGCATGTGTTACACAACAACTCCCTCCAAGGGAAGTGCCTAAGGAACAGGTAGCCCTTACCACTCTAACAGTGCAAAGCCTGATCCCAGTTTAGTCCTACAGTAGTGAATTTGACAGCCTAGGACCCTGAGAATACAGACATAAATTCACTTCTCTGCTTATGGTCTGATACAGAACACTGCTTTCAGAGATGTACTTTGAAATCCCAGGGGATGCCCAGGACTCCTGGATTCCTGCTTAATATACATTTTATACAGCACACTGCCTCTAGTCCTCTTGAGTCTGAACCTAAGGTTATAACCTAAGCAGCTATAGAATAATGTTTAAGATAGTAAGAAGTGTCTCAAGCAGAGGGCCTTAGCCCATTAGCACCTTCTAGAGAAATGATAAAAACATGACATCTTGTATCAAAAAGAGCTGCAGATATTGCCAATGGAAACCGCTGTGATTTTGCTGTGTAGACAGCAGACATAGGTAGGCTAAATCAGCCTTACACAACAACTATCTTCCTTTATCCCAACTCAAGCACACATTAGGTGCTTCAGGCAACATTTCTAAAAGTGGGCTACTACATGTTTGAGGTCTGACAAAAGAACATGCTAGTTGCTTATTTCTTTCTCTCTGTAAACATTATAACTGGGAGCTAGGCAGAGTATGCTGCACAACTAAAAGCCATCTCTTGCCCACTGGGAATTATTTCATGCTCTATTGTAAGTATTTTCACCTTACTTTGCTTATTCGGATGACTAGAGTTGCAGTAATGCTGCCTGAGTTCAGAGGTACTGTTCCCTGGAATCTTATCCTTTTTTGGAAAGCAACCTGTGGGTTCAATGGGACAGGTAACAGATGTCTAAAATCTGGTCTCTCTGTGGGGCCAGTGTCTTCTTTTTAAGCATTTTCATATCAGTCACAACCAGGAAGGTAAGAGATGTTGAAGGAAAGAGACTGAAATGTCTGCAATTAAAGATAGGAATTCTGTGTTGATGCTTAGTATATTCACTGCAAATATGTGATTCAACTCAAGAGGCTCCATCACCTAAATTGAAAAAGAAGAATGATGAAAATATCAAAATAGTTTTGTTCTATTCAAAATGAAACATTTTGACTGTTCGATTCAAAGCTAAAATAAGTCAACTTTAAAACAAAGGCTTAGCACATCTGAGAACAGAGCATTTAATTCACCCCATAACAACTGATTTTGCTTTTAAACTGACTTTTTTCACTCTCAGCCACAAAACTTAAACTAGCCTTCAACTCCAATATTCAAGTGGAATAACTGTGTTCTGGTGTCTTTGCTGCCACACAGGACTAGGCATCCCTTACAATGCAGCTTTTGAATACAGTAACAGTGTATGCATGACAGGACTTTTTCCTTTTTCTTTTTTATGTTAGTCAAGATATGATGCTACTGTAAAGTGCAGTACTCAAGTCAGGACACACAGAATAACTTGCTAAAGATTCATTTACCAGAACAAAATAAAAGCATAATTAAGCAAGTTGAGAGGGAGTTTCAAAAGTACATGGTCAAAAATACGAAATGAATCAAGTTATTAGGAGCCTTTTCTGCTTTAGGATCTCTTCATAAAAGATGGAAATAGATTGATGAATGGAAACCTCAAAGATGATGTACATAAGACAGTCCTACAGTAAATGCAGTTTATAAATCCTACTTTAGTTTACTGAGACTAAAAAATATCTTTTATGCTATAGGATGCCAGAGTCCAATTAGCATGCCTAATTGAACTAAACATGATTTTAGAAAAGCTACATCAACTTGCATTAGTTTTTTGTAGAACGTATTCTTCATTTCCTTGTGTATATTCCAGTCACATAACTCATACATCTGTTATTCCCAGCATTGAGCCTATGATGTTTACACAGATCTCCCTGAAGGGCATTTTGGCCTAACTAAATCATTATTTCAACAGAATGTCCTAGTTTAATAATCCTTTTACTTGAAATACCATCTTTTGCAAGTTTTATCCCTACTGGCACTACCTCAACCCTTCTACACTTAAATCTGAAAATTTGACCCTACTCTTAAGCAGGAGATGCTGGGAAGGAAACTGATTTCTCAAGCACAGGGTTGTGAGCACTTCAGACCTGTAGAGTTGGTAATGTGACAGCTGAGATTTTGGGGTTTATGAACACATTGAAATCTTAATGCAGTGTCAGTCCTGGTTTCTGATAATATGTGCTAATGATCAAAATATATAATTAAAATGGCATATTTCAATTCATCCATTTGACAGAGGTCAGGATGCTCTGTGTTCTCACAGAGCAACTGTTCTCCCTTCCATTCTTTGCTATTTGACCATCACCAGAATTCTTCTCTTCCAGACCCACATTTAGGAACAAGTAATGAATATTTTAAAATCACTGGTAGACATTTATGCTGAGCCTTATCTGGAAAACAATATGGAGCCATTCCACATCACAGCTTAAAAGTACAACATTTTCAAGATATTAAGGCATGATTAAGCATTTTTTCATTGAAAATTAAGCTCCTGAATCTAGAAGACCTATTTTGACAAAGGAACTTGATTTCAATTTCTTAAGAAACTCAAATAAACAGGTGTCTCATTGCAAAGGAAAAAGCTGATAATGTGGACTTTTAGTGTGTGAATCTTTACACATACATAAACTTAGATATTCCAAAGTCTAACTATTATATGTCTATCTCTACCCAATTTAGAAATATACACCTAAATGTATTTTTTTAATAAGTCTGTAATACTAAATGTTTTTTGTCCAAAATCTGTGAACACTGCAGAGTTTCAAAATATGTCACAGTTCCCAAGAATTAGTCACCTAGTTCCAATGAATGCCACAACATTGGCTAGTAGTCATTAAAAATGACTTGCAATGTTCTCTCACCTTCATTTTGAGAAGGTAAACAAGCACATGAAGATTTTGCTACTTGCTGCACAAGTAGAATGTGTCAGGAGTATCCCTATTACTATGCTCTATTTACACATGAACCTTGGGATCAGAGTGGCAAGGGATGTCCTCAGGAATTTGAGGATCATTACCAGGATTTAATGCAGAAGATTCTCTAACCCCAAACTTAACCTAACTTACTTCACTGAAGCAAATACACCTGTGGATTTCAAAAGACCTCTGCACACAATATAAGCCTAAAGTTTCTCTTCAGTAAGGAAAATTTTTGCATGTTCATTTTTCAGAGAAGAACTTCAGTGAAAGGACCTGCTCTGAAAAACTGAATGATAGCTGTGAAAGTTAAAATGTTGAAAGATTAGGCAAGAGGAAACTAACATAAAAGCAAAAAAGAATTATTTTTTTAACTCACAAGAGATATGCCCATATGACAGTGTAGGATTTTCAAATGAGTAACGTAGGATTTTCAAAGGAGCAGGTGCTGTTAACTACAGAGCCCACTGTGAATCAGACTTGAGTTGGACTTGCTGAGCCTAAATAATTTAGATTGCATAGAAAATTCCATATTGTGGTGAATTAAGTTTTGTGGCTTAGCAGACAACTAAAAAATAGGTTTATTTTCATACACTTCAGGAAAACGCTGCTGCAACATATTATACAGTTATTTCCACATGCAAATAACTGGTAGTGAAAAAGAGTATTTGTGAACTAGGATCATACGGAAAATTCTATTCAACAAAAATTGAAATCCACATTGTTTTCTCACTACACAAAAGAAAATACATTTTAAAATATCAGTTTCTATTATACTTTGCTCAAGCCTTTCTATTGTTTTTTAGAAAGGCATAACCTTTGTGAATAATCTTTAAATACCTAGAAAATCATTGCTTTTTTCAATATCACAGTACCAAAGTATGCAGGGACTGGGACTATATATTTTTGTAATTAATTTCCTTAAGATAATGTTAGAAACATCAGGTTCCTTAAAATATAGATGAATTTCAAGGTGAGCCTGCTAGCAGATATTATTAATGGCATATGATTTATTGTGACGTGAAATTTGATCTGAAACTCATGGTATTAGCTGAGCTTTTTATAAATTATAATTGCCAACTGCTGAAAATATGCAGAAAGACCACTGATAAACTAGCTTCATCTTCAGGGGCTAGAATACCAGCATTTGCTGAAAGTCCAATATCTCTAGTTCTGCTGGTAGATGTAGTACATTGGGATGCACAGATCAGGCTCAAGTTCAGATCTTATCACAGTATAATTCTTTCAGAATGAGAAACATAACAACTAGGAAAAGGAGGTTACAGAAAACAAATATGTACTATAGGACTTCAAAAGAAATAAACACTCGGGTTCAGAGTATGTCATTGTATAAAAGCTAAACAGATTGAGTACTTGAGAAAAAAGCCTTCATTTTGACTATTAGATATAAAATAAATACTTTTAACGTGAAAACAGTAAGCAAGAAAATAAGCAAACATATTTAAACATCATTCTGTGTCCTCTTAGATGAGAACACAAACAACATATTTTATTATCCCAAGATCTATGAGGATTGCATCTACCCAAGATTTTCCAGGTCAATCTCATAGAAAACTAAAGAAAATCTGTGGTTAGGTTCACAGTGATAAAACATTTGTGTTAAAATGTTTTTCTAGGCATTCTCTGTTTATTCCAAATAACATTATATCTTACTTATCTCTCCCCATGTGTCTTTCAATGTTAATTAAAGTTTCTGAAATGTTTTTACCCATCACAACTTACTTGTTAAATTACCTAAATAAGAAGAAACAAACATAAACATGGCATTATGAATGTTATCTACTCAACAAACCAGATATTGAATTTACAGCATATGCAATACATTTTTAATCTCCAGAAAAGCTCTACAATAGCATTGAAAATTCAAAAACAACACAAGAAATAGATGCAAAGTCTCATTCCTGATTTTTTTTTAATAGAAAGAAAATGGTTTAATGATAAAAGCATTCACATGTAAAATAGCATTCACTTGCCCTTACTAAGAGCATATATGGGAGAGCCCCCTGTCACTGTACCAGTGTGAGTGTGGGAATGAAACATAAGGATCACCATCTGCAGCTGTCTAAGAAGTGTTCTTCAGTGCCTAATGGCAAAGTGTCAATTCAGGGATCCTCACAAACACAATGCGTCATCTTGTCCATGCTAGTCTTACAAGACAAAAATTTCACCTGGGAGAACAGTTTATTTATAATGCTAGTCATTTCAGTTGAAATACCAGATATGAAAAAGTTACACTACAAGCAGTCTGGAAGCATATGCTTAATATAAAATGAACCAATTTCCTCTCTTTTATAAGAATCAATATTTTAAAGGCTGTGCAAAACTTAACCCCTCACAGAACATATCTTGATAACATGGAAAAATATTTTTATACACATATATTTCTTGATTCTTACCTACTATTGAACTTCTCTGGATGTTTTTCTCTCATGATATGGAATCTGTGGGCTATTGAAGCATCCTAACAGGAAGAAAAAAAAGCACCATAAATCTGTTGTGACAGGAAAATTGCAAAACAGAAGACCAAACCCGTAAACAATGCATATAATTTGTAAGGTGTTTTCTGAACTGTCATTTTGAACAAAAGCAATACTCTTATCACTTGGAAAGCTTACAGGTACACTATTCCCAGAATGGGATATATCTGAACATAATAATTTATTATTCTAGTTGCAGTCTCCATGTATTTTTTTACAAATCAGACATGACGGTTAGGTACACTTAAAGTGCCTCCAAATTTTATACAGCAAATATCATCCAGATGTGGTGAAGGTTTAATATAAGACCACTGATACAGTTCTGCCTTGCAGAAATACTAACTGAACTATTTGAAATCTATTTCTTTAGTAAAAGTGAGTGACAGATTCAGCAAAGTTACTTTATATGCATACAAGTTGATATTTGCATATGGTCATTCAATAACTTTCTCTAAAATTTGGTAGAAAATAGGAAAAATTGTCAGAAGATCCCCCATTTGCTATATGTCATGATGTGAAATCATGTGGGGAAAAGTTATTTAATATAAACAAGAAATTTGTTAAGTAAATATATTTTATTAACATATTTTAAAATGAAGTAAATGATGTTAATAATATAATTAAATAATATACATGAAATTAAATAGCTGTATGAAATATTTATAAGTGTATAACATTTACAAGAGAATCAACCCATTGTGCTGGTGGGAGTTGTTGAAAATAGAATATTTGGAACTGATGTGCTAAAATCAGTTTTCGAAGCATTTTTTGTATCTCCTTTGCAAGTATGGAGGTAAGGTTTTCCTTGGTCCAGATCATGTAATATCTATCTCTCATACTGGTTGTTAAAACAAAGAACTTGGAATTAGTCTTTCATCTTTTACTGCTTGTATTAAATGACTTGTGAGTATGAAATCTACCAACTCTTGAGTCTTACAGGGGGTAGTAAACACAGAGAAATCCATTTGGATCATGTCTTTGTAATTATGTCTTAAAATTCTGGATATAGAAGAGTATAAATATAAGAAGAGTTAGTTCACTTAGTAAGAAATATAAATGAATTCCAGTTTCCATGCAAATAGCATTTGAGAAAAACTACAAATACAACTGTCATTATAACCAACTATCATATATATATATATATGAATCTCCCCACCCATTTTTTACCAATTTAAAAGGTTATGGAACTATAAAACTTAAGAATTTGAGAGAAGTATTAAATTCAGTATGAGTCTACACCTAGCAACATTTTAAAGGATTTTCAAACAATGAGAATTAGAATTTGGAGGGAAAAAACTAAAACTAAATATTTTAATCATTTATTAATGATTCCAAATATGACTAAACATTTTGATCAAAATAACTTTTATTTAAATGAATCAATATTAATCTAAATCACAAATAAGCAAGCCTTTAATGCATATATAAAGGTACCCACTAACATAAATCATGGCTGTAACACTTTGTGTCTATAAAAGTGTTTTATTTACTAGAATGTTATGCATGGCATGCTCCGGAGAACAGACTGGTCCAGCCTTCAAGATTTGGTTTACTAACTTATAGCTGCTTTGAAAAGATAAATGCATAAACTTTAATACCATTAAAGGCAAAGGTAAAATTGTTCAGAGAGATTGATAACATGTAAATAAACTTTGACTATTATGAATAAAAAACAATGCATAATTCATAAAATTTTACACACACTATCTTCATAAGGATGCAACACAGTATAGAATTTTTAGGCAAAACTCGCAATCACTGATCAAACAAAATCAGTTAGTGACATCACTAAATGCATTGACTCCATCAAGGTACTCAATTTTATTCATGATCTTGTTACGTAGTTGCTAAAGATGTACATAGTTTGTTGCTTTATGCACATCACATGCTTATTCACATATTTTTCTATGATATTTAAGAATGAAATTGTCATTCAACATTTCACTGTTCTACAATGAAACGACAGAAAAATTCCCGAGTGAATGGACTGGTGTTAGTCAAAAAATGCCTTATTGTTCTGTCCAGTCACCCAAACTGTCATCTGGAACTTTCAGTGCCGTATTATCGAACTGCACTCATCATTACTTCATTTTTATGTGCAATTTAATAAGGCAAATATCCACAAGTATCCAGGTGATCCCACAGTTCTTGGAGAAGGATGAAATAAAGCTGACAGTAAACCCTGAGACATCACACTTCTAAACAAAGCCTGCCAGCTGAACTAAAATAATAACTCTGTTAACTTTAGAAAGACCCATCATTCATACTTTATCCCACATTAGATGCACCAGCATTAGAACAGCATATTTGTTAGCCAGTTTTATATGAAAAAGAAATGAAAGGACTATTGCTGTAGTTAACTGTTCATTTTCTACACTGAAGCAAAAGACAGACCCAAGACAAAATGAATATAGGAGTAGTACCATTTTTTGACAGAAACTAGGAAACGCTAATCAAGGACTAACTGTCTAATGAATGAAATGAAAAGGCTAATGTGCTTACTCATGCATAACAAATGCAAGGCACAAACATGCTAGGGATCAATGCCCACTGCAAATGGCAAACAGGGAGTTGTTTCCATGCAAGGTTGATTCGATCAAAATTTTCACCCTCCCTGAACATTTTCTCACTCCAAAATGAATCAACTAACTTAATGAGCAGAGAGGTAAAAAAAGTAATACACACAGCAAATTTTGACAGGCACAACACAAGGCAGGCACATGTCAGGCCAATTTCCTTAAAAAAAAATTGCTTAAGAACTACTTTTATTAATGGAAACTGTAAACCAGAAGAGTAACTACACACAGATAAGCTCAAAAGTAGGTGACTGCTAAGGCTTCCTGCAGTTTATACTGCCCAACGGTTCTTTCAAACTCTTAATTGAGTCCAATGTAGAGAGTCCTTAAATTTCTTAGCACAGGGACCTCTTCCCAACCATAACTCCATGCTGTAAGAAAATCTGAAACCAGCCCATGTTGGTTGTGTGTTAGCAAAACAATACTCTGCTTTAGGGGAAAAAAGGTAAGAGAGGAAAAAACTCAAACCCAAAAAATCCACCCAAGAGACTACACTTAGTTTTCTGTTTTTCAAATGTCCGTATTCTTTGACTTGGTAAGACAGTAGCATATTCACCAATAGAAATAAATTTAAAAAACAACGAGAAGAATTGAAAGTAATAGGAACTTGAGAGCAAGGAGGAATGCAAGCACTATCTCCTAAGAGCTGCTGGAATTGTCAGATACCGTTCCTGAATCCTGAGGAACAACCATTAGAAGTTTCCTGGATGAGGAGAGCAGAGAGCCCTTCATTGTGAGTTTTTTTGGCTACATTTGAAACAGGATTAATTTTAGCAGACTTCATTCAGCTATTTCAAATAGAAGGATCTAGCCCAGGCTGTTTAAACATACAACTGTTGTTGGACCAGTGGAGAATTTGTGTCACAAGCTATACTAAAGTAACCTAATAAAATATACAGAAACAGAGCAATATTCACACGTATGGTAAAGCAAATATAGTTTGCAAATTGTTACATTAATATGCTGACCTTTCCTGGGACCTGATATTGTGGATGGCCAGTAAAATATGAGAAATTATTTGTGTATTTTATTATAAAACTGATGTCAAACAGAAAACCCACGATTCAGTAAACCAAACTCACATGCTTCATGGTATTACCTAGCAAAGTGTACAGGATCTTTTAAGAAAGGTCATTCAACAGGCAAATACTGGTCTATAATTAATATAATCTGTTGCAATTATTTATTAATTTTTATTAGTAAAGTGATTTGCATCCTGGCCTGTAATACAATTTTCCAGCATTACTATATCTAAATGTAAATATTTTCCATTTTTACAAGTAACACACTATAAGTACCTGCAAACATACCTAAAATTTGCAAAAGCTTTATTATTAATAACAATAATCTGAGAAGAAACAATGTTATCACCTTGCCTGTTGCGAGGTGAAAGGAGGAGGAAGGTCTCATAGTAGCACTACTATGAAGCTATCACCCTTCCCTTCATCCACATTTCAGTCACAGAGATAATTTAATACCTAAAGCATTGTAATACTTTTCACCAAACCATCCAAGGATTAAGAATTTCTGCAGGAGCAGTTTTGCTTCAGAATTGATGCTGGGCACAAACTATTGCTGAATAGAGAGCATTTACAGGACAACTAAGCAGATAATTAGGCAATTTTGTGTTTCTGAGACTATTATATGAATACTTGAGTTGTATGGTACTATTCTAAAATACTGCATTTCTTTTTTAAGATATACAATACTTTTAGTCATTTACATCTCACGGGATAGTAGCCTACATGATAATGTCTCTTAACTAAATTCATGGTACCAATCTCATCTGAAAGAATCTACCATAAGGTGTGCCCTTTTGTATGTCTCTCTTGTTTACATGGTTTCCACTCCCTACCATAGCACTTAGAAAGAAGAGATGAAAGAATGGATGTTTGAATAACAGAAAATGCAGTTTATCCCAGTTTAAATTCTACAAAATCATACACAGACTCTTAAAAAATGTACTTTTACATCACACAAGTATTCAACCAAGACATATATGTGTTGAACATGCAGACATATACACATACATACACCCTTACATTTGAACCTATTCAGGGTCTGAAGTAGATGGACTATCCTTATACTTTACTCAGGTTTGTTTTAAATCCTGACAGTGAAGATAAGATAGAGAACAGACAGAGCATATCTGAATCTACTCCTAGGAAATGGAAAAAATATTTTAATTGAACTAGGACATTTCTCAAAGTGACCTGCCAAGAAGAAAAGAAGCTTAAGTTGCTACACCTCTTTAATACCTTATGATTGACTTACACACATATATATTCATCTTTTTAATGGGTATTAGCATTACCGGAAAGCAATCTGAAGCAGTCTTTTCAGAGGAGTAACCTTATACATTGTGAATAACCTTATAGAAAGATTAATGTATTTAATATATGTCTATCTATAAGTTTGCTGTGATTAAAATTTCCATTAAATAATAATTTTTATGCTGGTGAACAAACAAATGACCAGTGTGCATCTTCTTTGGATATAAATGGTCTGATTTTTTTTTTTCCCTAAGATGCTTCTTTAATTAAGGCTTAATGAATCCACGAGGCATGGAAGCTTAAAGGATAATTCAGCAACCTGTAATCTTTGGATCAGAATGCAAATCTAACCTGAACAACCAGTTAGCTCACATCAGTTATTAATGTGGTATAATACAGATATACAAAAAATAACATTGAGGAATAGATGAAGAAATTTTGCGCCCATGGCTCAAGA
The DNA here is from genome assembly GCA_013398175.1 of Climacteris rufus. Taxonomy (NCBI): domain Eukaryota; kingdom Metazoa; phylum Chordata; class Aves; order Passeriformes; family Climacteridae; genus Climacteris; species Climacteris rufus. The sequence continues at coordinate 8,574 of VZRZ01003578.1, read as the reverse complement.
TTAAGAGTTATTTTGTAGATAAACAAAGAACTTCACAATTACGTCTTCTACTTTCTGAACCTGTACATAAAACACAAAAAAAACACAGGCACACTCTTCATTGTAGTATTTCCCACATAATAATCTTATAATAACAATCTTAGATAAACAATTCGTATTGAACCACTGAATGATCAAATCTAGAAAAAGCTTCAGGTTCTATCTTGTTTGAATCAAGCTGTCACTTCACATTTGACTCCCAGGTTTTTGATTAAAGTTTATTAATTAACCTGAGAGAGAAAGATATTTACAAAAAATCATTAATACATTCGTTTTTGGTGAAACACTAGCTACTATAGTTGTCTTAGTTTCTACTGATATTTTGAGCCAGTATAGCTAAGAGAGGTGATAGTTTAAAAACATCAGAGCAAGAAGAGATTTCAAACACTTTTCAAAACAGCTTTACTAAAATATTCTGATAATTCACTTTCTTAAGAAAAAATCTGAGAAACTTGTGTTCCTGGCTTTCCAAGACAAACACAAATACTGTCAAAATAATGTTATTCATTTTGTCTGTGATATTCTCGACAGGCAGCCCTCTGATGCACGTTTAAATACATTTCAGCAGTACATGTATCATCAAGTCAAATGACAGTTCATACTTTAAATACTCATTTAAATAGGCAATATCTTAAAACCCCGGATGGAACATCAGTAACCACAGTATCTATTAATGGTAGGCAAAAGATCAGAGGATGGTATATCTGGAAATGGTAACAAAACATTTGAAACAGGCAGTCAAAGGTAAGCATATTTTGTCTCCCTTTTCATTTGAAGTTAGATCCCTCTTGGGATTCTGACACTTTATTCTGCAAAATTTAGTTCTGGAATTGTTTCACACAGGCACAAAGTGGAATCCATTTTGCAGGAAAAGATGTGTTTGTGCAAAAAAACTCAACCATCCCTAAGTTCTGCCTGTGTATAACTCTATTAATGCAGGCACATACAGCAATACAGCAATTGACTCTCTTGGTATCTAGTATCAATCAGTTTATACAGTTTATACAGTTTATACAGGGTGACCACATATCCCAGCTGTGTAGGGACCAGTCATATAAGATAAGCCTTCATACCAGAATCTCAAGGACTTTCTTTGAGGAGCTATTTTGGGTTTTAGAAACTGACACTACATTCCTATGTATCTATATTTTGAAGTCATTAATCAATTGCAAGACTGGGAGGTAAGACGGGCTATTATCAGACCAGATGTGTCATGCGCCCCATGACTCAAAGCAATGCAGAGGACATGTACCCTGCAAGATGATCTCTGCTGAGGATACACTGTGCTACTAAGCACATCTTCCTTTCTTTATATTCAGTCACCCTAAATTTACTGTAACTAGAGAAGGGTTTTTCTAGGTCCATGCTAAGTGTTTATGTGGTCACTAAAAAGAGAAGAAGAAAAGTGATCATATGGCAATTAGCCAACATAGCCATATAGACAGTGTATTAAATATCTCGTATATTAAAAACATCTCTGTGGTAAACCTTTAGTAGCATTTCTGATAACTGCTGATCGAGAACTATGTTGAAATAGTCCCAAATTATCCTGCAGAATGAGTTTGAGCAGAACAGAATCAAGGACATATCTCAGGCTGAAAGTCAATATAAGCAACACAATGCAATGCAACTGGCTGTTGCTTTAGCGGTTCTTCGGAGACACTAATGGCTCACAGGTATCTTCAGTAAAGAGCACAGAAACAAAGTTTACATTAAAAGCCTGTCTAGCTTGAAATGAATGCCTAGACTTTCATGCCCAGCACTTTTGCAGTTCTTAGGAGACAAAAGTCAGTCATTTGCTCAATTGCTATGCATTTGTTTTGTGATTAAAACACTGATTAAGTTTGCACTAGAGTATTATTCTCAGGGGCTGAATGTAGGTCCTTAATCTAGGTGCCTAGATTATTTCTCTATCCTCCCAGTATGCTCAAGAGTAAGAAGAAAGCTCTTTGGAAAGACTCTTACAAAAGGCATGTTGACAAGTTTCTGCTCTGAATTGTTATTTTAAAATCTTTTGTTATTAATCCCACAAGAAACTGAGCACACCTAGTTTCTTAAGCTTATGAAGCTATGCCTGAAATGCAACAGTTTGAGCAGTCCTCTGAAATACTCAGTGGGGTTCAAGCCAAATCTTGTATCACCACCCATTTTATACAATCATTTGCTTGATAGGGATCAAATAATAAATGTTCATCTGACTTCTCCTTAGCAACTTCCCATAACTTGTTAGTCAAAGCCTTGGCAACAGTGTCTTATAATTTTAATACATATTTATGCTATTCATTTGTTTCCATAGCAGATATTTATTTTTATAAGAAATATGCAAACCACTAAAACATCATTCACTGATTTACACTCTGAAAGAATATTTTTCTCTTAATTGAAAAAGGCCACTGTTTTCCTCATTCATTATGTTTTCTATCTGAAATTTAAATTTTTGCATTACAATATTATTTATTATCTTTCCTATTGGACAAACAAATATTAATTTATAAAAAAAACCCTAACATACTCATAAATTAGGGCTAGATGTTGGATTATTTAGCTACAGATGTTCACTCTCTCTCTTCACTGATTTATGGCAAACTTTTTAAAGCACTCTCCCTTACATCTTTCACAGAGCCTGTTTGTTCTGTCTCATAGGTCCAGAAACAACTTTCTTAACCTTTGTTCAATATCAACATTTGTTCTCACGTTGTATCAATCAAAATACTTTCTGAATCCTTCTCCTTTAATTTCTTGGTAAGGTGTATAAGGTTTCTAATTCCCACTATTGTGAAGGTTCCTTTAAGCTTACTCCTTCCTTTCTCCTCTACCACATAGACCACCTCCTTGTATCAGTAACCACTGAGATCCATTTCAGACCCTAAGGGTCTGTCAGAGTTTGAGGTAGCTGTGGGAAGGAAACAATAGCAACTGGAGAGCATGCTTATAGGCCCTGGCTAATGCTGCCTTGCTGGAGGAAGAGTGAGAAGTATCTGACTCTGTTCAGGTGTTTAAGCATATTAAATACCTGTACAGCCCGTGAGGGCTGAAGTTCTGAAGAAGCAGCAGCAGAGTCTAATGAAAATACCTACACATGCCCTGGTTCTCCATAGTAGTTACAGCTAATACCAAGGAGCCAGATTGCCTTACAGCAGGGTGAGGTCACAGGGAAAATGGCAAAAGAGTTTATATCAAACTGAGACAAACCTATTTAACAGCAAGTTTGAAAATAACTAGGCAACTAAGAAGCCTCCAAGAATGAGCTAGATTCACGTGAGATAGTCATGCCAAGTTCACTCTCACCTGAGCAGTTTCTCCAAGTATCCAAAAAGGTACTGCAGAAATAAAATGAAATTAAACTGTTCATAATAGTATTAGATTGAAGAGATTACATTCTAGCAGGTCATCTTGATAACACGCTGGTTTTACTGCTACTGTGAATCAAATTTGTAACTTAAAAGATGAATTCATACTTGTCTTCATGACCACAGTGTAAGTGGTCAGACTCCTTTCTGGAGTACAAACCAAATCACCTACTACATGGCAATGAGCAATATTTCCAGGAAAAACTAGGGGTTAATATTCTCTGAAACATGTCTGCTAACCAAACCATATATAACCAAATATAATTAGTTCATATAAACAGTGTTTGATATCATTTGCTCTCAAGTTAAATAAAGCCTAAGCTTTGCAGTAACAGACATCTGAAAAGTAAAATAGATGACAAAATGTAACAAGATGACATCAGCATTTAGGGGCTGAAAAGGATATTCTCTATGAATAATAGTATCTTGCATTAAAAAACAACATAAGACATGGTAAGGTTTAGAGAACAAAAAGCCTTTTGTGGACTTAATATTTGGATATATGGAAAAGCGTTAAAATATGTCCAAATATGTACATGCAGTTGTGGAAGATGTAGTCAAATTTTACAAAATTAATTCACATATATTTTCCTCCCAAAACAAATCAAGCTTTTTCTATAGCTGCTTTCAATAAATAATTTAGATATGCAAAACATTTTACAGTGATGATCTACCCAGAGCACAACATACAAAGGTTATGCAGTACCTATTTTTGTACACTGGACATTAAAAGGCTTTGAAGTTAAATATATTTATTTACTCCACAGAGAAGCTCTATTATTACGTGCTATAAAGGGAATAAGTCACAGATTATTATCACAATATTGATACTTAAGGATAACAAAAAATTTGATCTTTATTGCACTGAAGACAGTAATAATTAAGAACTGTACTTTTTTCTTTTAACAAAATCAACATGTAGTTAAAAATGGTTTCCACTGAAAACAGAAAAACACCCAGCAACTTTAGAAACTACCAATTTTGTATTTCACTATGGGTTTATGTAAAACTGTTTCACTATTAAGCAATCTCTAAAATAAAAATAAATAATGTGATTCTTGATGAGGTCAGAAACCTTGAAAATTGCACTAAAGCCCTTTGTTATTAATTAACATGTACAGAATTCTGAACCCAAGAAATAAAAATGTCCAAGTTGCTTTAAAAGTGCTGAATTAATCCTTCATAGATGGTCAAAAAAGCTTTTTCTGGCTTTTACATCCCAAGGATCCAAATTTGAAAAAGACTAGTGAAAAAGTCTAGAGGAGTGTAGTGGAACTGAGAAATTCCTTACATTTTCTAGCAAAACAATTCCCCCTCCCAAGAGTGCACTTGCATAATGCTTTTTGCCTAACCATCTGGACAGACTCAGTGCGTCATGGTTGTTTAGCAACTTAGGGTTTTCATGGTAGCTTTGAATATATTATGCCAGTATCCTATTCTCAGCCTCAAATTGTTTGGGAGGATTCTATATCTGCATAAAAACTCTGCATAAGTCCCATTTACTCAGGATTTCCAACACATATGAGGTTTTCTAGAAGGCTAAGTTGTTTACACTAAATACTAGCATACAATTCCCCAAATTAATGATCTACTTTACAAAGTTACTCCCCAAATGATCAAACTAAGGGTGCAGATAGCTGCAGTGCAGAGGAGGACAGAGTGAGCTCAGGAGACAACCAAAGCATACAGTCAAAGTTAGGCCCATGAATTTTCACTGCAAACAACATGAATGGGCAGATTCTCTGGACTTCAGGCCAGACAGTTATGTTATAAACATATTCTACAGATGGAGAACTCCATTGTTTTTTGATAACAATAAATCAATTTGCCTCATGAGACAGAAGATCTGAAAAAAAATCCTTGGTCTAAATGAAAGTACAGTCAAACCACCTTTCAACTTTTTACCTTAAAAAACAACAATGCACTAGGCTGAAAGCTGCTCCTAGATTTTTATAAATTTGCAAATCAAAGAGCACCTGTTTGTAAAGTGCTGCTTTGCTCAACTACTTAAATAATGTAATCAATACTAAATGACAAGATAGAATTCCTAAATTTGCTGCACAGTAAGCAGACACTTGTCTTGCTGATGTTTGTAATAAGTAATCCTTATAATGTTAGCCAAGACAAATGTTGTTAATATTAACTTTTACTCAAGCATAAATATCACATCCATATGACATCAGATATTATCTCAGAGTAAGATTATCTTAATGTTTGCAACTATTTTGTATAATACTGGCATTAATAAGGGCAATGTAAATCAGTTTAATCCTACTTTTACTAGTGGGCTTTTATTTTTGCTAATGAAAAATCAAAACTTATAAAAACATGCAATTCAAAGACCAGTGGAAACAAAATGTTTCCAGACTTTTGGAAAAGCCTGGAACCAGAATTAATCCTTATTTGAGTTTCAATTATGTACATTATATTCAAAGCGATTTCCTAGCTAGAAGAAATATACTACTGAGACACTGTTTTAAGGACAACAAGGTAACAGACATTCCGGAATCACAATTACAGAATATTCTGAGTTGGAAGGGACCCACAAAGACCATCGAGTCCAGCTCTTAAGTGAACGGCCCATACAGGGATCAAACCAACAACCCTAACATTATCAGCACCATGCTCTAACCAACTGAGCTAATCCCAGTTTCTTTCTCATAAAATGAAAATTCAAACTGCCATGATTTTCCAAATAAATTAATCTATGTCAACACTCTCCAAAGGGGGTTTCATAATGGCCTTCATGTAAACATTATCTGTAACAATACTGTTTCTGGGAAAAAAAGCATTTTTTCTCTTAGATTTCTTTTAGTAAGAATACTTACACTATTCAAAATTACTAAAGTATCATCTACAGCAATTTCAGTGTTGTTGCACAAATTGTAAATGATGCTTTCAGAATTATGGATGGAATTTTTAAAAGGTTCCCATTTTTATGGTATTTTGAAAGGACAATGAAATCTATAAAAAAAACGAGATTACAATTTCAGCATTTAAAATCTACACAAAGTAATTCAAACAAATGTTATGACATTTAAGATAATGAAACCCTTCATTTATGCCAATGTGTCCTACTTCACATGTGAGGAGTCAGAACAGATGTCCAAATATTTTAATGCCAGAGGAAAGTTAGGGCATATCTTGATTAATACTCTCAGAGCAGTCCATGGTGTCTCTTTAAAACTGGCATGAGTTACTTCAAAATATCTATTCAAAATCCATTCTAGGAAACACAGCTAGACAAAGTGTTCCCAAGACAAAAGGAAAACAATAAAGCTCTGTATAACCCTTTTAGCAATGTAAGCTGCATATTATCGACAGACCATTCATTGCAATCAACAAATGATTAATTGCAAATTTGTTGCTAAATTGACCACGAAAAAGACAAGCTTCAGGGTACTGTTAAAGAGGAAAAACTTATGTTAAAAATGATTGGAGACTTTTTGTAGTGAATTAATTCTAATCGATACTCTTGTTGACTACACAGTGAAATAATGACTTCCTTAAATAGCGTATATACCCATTATTGTAGACATTCAAATTAATATTTAACCTAATGCCTTCCTTTTTTTTACTCCTTTTGAAACAGCATTTTTCTCATTTCATCTTTAAGAACAGTCTACTATAAACAAGTTTTTTGCAATGTGTAATATCAAACATCTTGAGAAGCATAATATACATGCAACAAAATTTTAGAATACAAAAGCAAATATATTTATTTAGAGTACTTACATGAAAGTCCTCTTTTTAATCACAATTGGCATGGATGACCTTTAGATGCCTTTAAGCATATCTATCTTACAAACTTCTGAACAACTATGCAAGCATTTAGTTTGGTGCAAAAGTATAGTTTCAGAGTTTCCTGTCTGTGTCTTTTCCCTCCTATTGTAGATGCTATTGTAGATGTCATATAACTAAAAGTTAACTTTTTAATGATAAATATAATTTAATTCCTGTGATGGTCAATGTGCTAGCACAAAATAGATATGAGTAAGTGGGAGGGGGTATTTTTGTCATACCAATATTATCTTGAAAAGTGCTTTTCTTCTTGCATTTGACCAAAAGTCTGGTTCTCAAATTTTTGTTCAAGAAAATAAATTCCCATTAATTTACAAACACTGCTATTGACAAATAAATAATTTTATTATTTAAATACATTCACAGCTAACGCCCAACTCAGAGTTTTGACAATGAATGGAATTATGCATATATTTAAATGCCTGTCATTAATAAAAACTTTTTAGGAATCCAGTTTCTTATAAACGTGGTTTAGGTTGAACTGCACAGCTGAACTATTTACATTATTTTGCTTTTTTGGGGGGTTGTGTGGGTTTTTTTTTTGTTTGTTTTGGTTTGTTGGTTGGGTTATGTTTGTATGATGGAGGGGAAGACATTTTTTCCAGACTCTATAAATCTTTCTTCTATCCACAACTACTCCTGCTGTGTATATTAAAAAAAATTAAAAATCCAAACAAACAAAACATATATATATATATATATATATATATATATATATATCAAGGAAACAAATTTGAAAATATTGACATTTCTCCAACTCCAAAGCAAATGCTAAATTTACATAAAAAGCACAGGCTATCCAAGGATACAGTTCAGAGCAGAAAGTCAAGCTGCTGCATAGACATTTTTAAATGTCTATGCAGGCCTCATTACTGCTTTAAAGATCTCTAAAGTACTGTTTTCTTTGAGGCACTTAAATGACATGAAGAGATTACATAAAGAACACAAACCCCAAATCTATACCCAAACCTCTATGTAATCAGATACTTCAAAACTTGACGCAAAATCCCATGTTTTATGATTCAATTATATCTGGCCATACCACTATGTTCTCTTCACTGGAACACTCTGCTCTTCGGCAGCCAGAGACCTGCAAAGAGGTACTTACATCTATTCTTTAAAAGAGCTGAGCAGAGCTTATACAATAACTCCACCTAGTCCAGTGCCCCATTTTTGTAGGGGTTGAAAGTGGATTCTTAATACAAAATTTAGAAAAGCAAGCATGAAGTGATACTTACTCAATGTACTCTCTCAGCACCCCTCCCCCCCCCGCCCAAACTTTTCCTAAAAAACTGAGCTGAGGGAAACCCCCTGAATTTCAACAAAAGCAAATGTAAAGATTTGCATCTAGGGTGGAATAATCCTACCATACAAGCTGGTGCTA